>JAUZNK010059579.1:0-15043 GCA_035046665.1 Euphysa ruthae
GCATAACTAAAAATGTGTAAACATGCCTAATATTTTCTGAACGTTTAATAAAAAAAAAACATGAAACCTAAAAACTTACATATCCAGTTTCGTCAGCCATCTTGATTGAAGCGTGCACAAGATTTGTTTTGATTTTTCTGCTGAAAAAGCATTTTTCATTCAGAAAACAATGGAATTTCATGCAATGTGTATATCCGCACAATCACATTTTATTTGGAATCGACATCGAATTAGCTGTATAAACCAATGCCGAACTTATGCCGAATTAACGAAATAAATTCTGCAAAATTTGCCAGACTTAATTATTAAATCTCTTTCTGCTTTGCATTTTCTTCTTAGTACACTTCTTATGTCTGCCATGATATCAGATATGTTAGGGATAAACTTTCTATAATAATTGGCTAATCCCAAAAAGCATTCTACTTCCTTAGCGGTTTGCGGTCTTGCTAAGTCTTTAAATTTATCAATGCTCTTTTTGGGTGTTCTCCTACCCTGTTGATTTAATACATTACCTAAGTATTGTATCTCAGTTCTTAGCATTTCACTTTTTTCTACATTTATTCGTACATTATTAGTGCTGAATATTGTAAGAACTCTTTCTAAAATCAATAAGTGTTCTTCAATCGTGTCCGTAAATATCAGACAATCATCTATAAAAATTATTACTTTTCCTTCTATAATTAAATTTCTTAATATCTTTGATACGTACCTCTGAAATTCGGGTGGTGCATTAGACCATCCAAATGGTAAACATACGTACTCATACGTACCTGTTTCAGTAGTGAAACAAGTCTTTTTCATACTGTCAGGGTGTAATTTAAGTTGATGAAATCCATCTTTCAGGTCTATTATCGTAAAGTACTTTGGCTTTGCTGTTCCTATTTGGGTGAATATATCTTCTGTGTTTGGTATAGGATATGTGTCTACAATGGTTACTTCGTTTAGTTTTCTATAATCGACACACATTCTAATACCTCCAGTTTTCTTTCCCACTACTACTATAGGTGATCTCCAAGGTGAATTGCTCTCCCTTATTTGACCCTTTTCTATCAGTTCATCTATTCTTTTCTCTACTTGCTTTCTGATATCAAAGTTATATCTGTAAGGTTTTTGGCTTATCGGCATAGCCTCACCTGTGTTAATTATTATGGGAGTATTTTTAGCAAAGTTCCTATAACCCTGCTCTATATTGAGTTTCATTTGCTCATTATAAATTTTTAATAATTTCTCGATTTCTAATTTATATTCTATATATACAGTCTTTAAGTTTGTCTTATTTACATGGAAATCCCCTATGATTACCATAGATTCGGGAATTATTATTCGGGGAGTCACCCGAATTAACTCCTCGAAGCTTTTTTTGCTTGAGTTGCTTTAGGCATATACCATTTGCCATTTGCGAAGTTTTTTCATTCCTAGAACTACCATTCTTATCTAAGATAGTTACACAAGTTTCTACTTTTTTTGAACATATATCTTTTTGGTTATTTACGCCTATAATGTTTTTCTTAATTTTTTGTATTTGCTCTGGTCTAAACCATTTTTTTGAGCATTCTTCACTTATGACGCTTATTGTAGCACCTGAGTCAATAAGAAATTCCTCCTTTTGATTATTCTTTTTATTAGGTGCTATTGTCATAAATAACTCATTTCCTTGATCTTGTGTTCCTTCTATTTTACGCAGTTTGAGATCTTTCAAGGAAAATTTATTAAGGTATCCATTACCTTCCGTTGTTCGTACGTATTTTACTTCGCTAGTTGATGCTTCTTGTTTTGTGGGGCAGGTCGTTGCATAATGACCTATTTTGCCACATTTAAAACATTTTATTTCAGATGTGTTCCTCTCATTTCTTTCATTTTTTTCAAATGAATTTCTTCTAGTTCGATTTTCTGTGGTGTTATAATTTTTATCTCTATCATTACGATTAGGTCTATCGTTACTTCGGAAACTCCTGTCGTATTTTCTATCTTTATTTTCTCTAAAATCTCTGTTTCTATTAAAGGTTACTCTCTGATTTACCTTGTTACTATAACAATCTCTTGCTAAATGTCCGTCTTTACCACACTTAAAGCACGTTTTTCGTCTGGGTTTTTCTTCTTTTGATGACATGTTTCTATCTCTTGATATTTCTTTATTATCTTTTTTCGAATAACTCAGATTTCTAGATTCCTTTTTAATTTGTACCAACCAAGGATCGTCAACATTTTCTTGTGAAGTAACTTTTTCCGTTTCGATAAGTGTTTCTCTTAGCCTTTCTTCAATCTGTTGGTCTGGTATATTTTTGTTAGCAATCAAGTAATTACGTGTGTAACATACCTTATCTTTTTTAGCTGCTATCTCTGCTACTTCGTTCATTGTGAATGGCTTAATTTCTTCGTCTCGATCTTGTCTGATCATTTCTAGGGTTGACATACATTCCCTTGTAGCGTCTCTTACTTTCTTTGTTAATCCTTCTATGAACTTGGCTACTATTATAGGGTTATTGACGTCCATTCCCATGGATCTGCAGACTTGCATATATTCTTGAGTATATTGTTCTGCAGTGGCTTGTAAACCGTTTTGTGTTAGTCCTTTTACGGCATTTAGGAAATTATCGGTTCCTGCATTACTGTATTTCTGTTTTAACCTTAATTTAATTATTTTCCATCTTCGACAAGAATTAGTTTCATCTTTCCAAGCTTGCATGATTATTTCCTTTGCTACTCCTGACGTTGAGTTTAGTGCGGCTATACATAATTTTTCACAACCTTTATTGTCGATATCACTTATCTTATTAATATTTTGGTATATATCTAACGATTCCATGAAATCCGTTATTGAGCTTTTGTTATCTCCTCCAAATCTAATAATATCCGACATACTAAAGACATTTCTGTCTTCCTTTCTGGGTACTAAACTTGAATTTAATTTTTCTAAAACCTTGCTTAGGTTATCAAAGGCCTCTGCTGACCTTTCTTCAATATCACTTCTGCTATGTATAGACTTGTTGTCTTCATTTTCGGAATCACTGCTGGATTCTTTTGTTGCTCCGAATCTTCTTACGATGTCTGTTATTCTTTTTACGTTAGGTATGTCTTTTTTATGTAAAGCTAGAATTTTCTCTAATTGCACTTGTAAGTGCTCTATATTTTGTGTAGGAGCACTTTGATTTTTTATTAAACCTATTTTTTTTTAATACTGTTGTAGCTCGTTCATCTGTCCATTCCTCTAGAAAAGTTAATAAGATATGTAATTGTTCTATGACTGGTAATTGTTTCATAATTTCCACAAAAGGATCCTCTTCATGTTGAGTTCTCAATATTAGTAATTTAGCTGACTCTTCTTTATTTTCTGTTACTTCTATTTCCTCATTACTTGGCGTTTTTAATTCTATAGTTGCTATTGTTAATTCTTCTTTAGGATTTTCTCGTGGATTTGACCATGTTATAGGTAGTTTAGTTTTATCATTGATGTAAGCTTTAAAACTATCTTCGTTTAATTCATCTTTTATTAGCTCAATCGTTTCTTTGGAACTTTCTGTTCCTTCTTCTATTTCTTGTCTTATTTTATCTAAGACAGTGGCTATGAATATCTTTCTAGCTGGATGTATGTCAGTTACTTTAGTATCAGCAGGTATTTTATTATTTTTCTTTATTTTTGGTATTATCTTAAAAGTAACTAAAGAGTCAATGGTTGTTGGGTACTTTCCTTCAACGTTCAAGTTTGGTTCATCCTTGATTATTTGTTTTAAACGTTTTTCCCTTTTTCTTTTATTCTCTTTGCGTTGTCTTATATAACGCTTTTCATTTTCTATGTCATTAACCTTTTGGGTTAATTTTTTTATAGTATCTTTCTGATCCTGTTTCTCAGCTTCTTCTGCTGCTTTTAAAATACTTTTTTCTAATTCCTCATCATCCTCTAATTCCAGACTTATAGGATCATTTTCATTAATATATTTCTGTAGTATATTACTATGTTTAGTATCAAAGATAGGTTTTCTTCTTACTATATCATCGTTTCTTTCATCAGGTGTTCCTGGTGGTCTTTTTCCACCTGTGGGACTTTTATATTCTTCTCGTTCCCTATAATTGGTTTTACGACTTTCTGATGGTCCACCATATGTTTCAGATGGTTTTAATTTCCATTTACTTAAATCTCGTTGTGAATCTAATAATTCTAGGTCAATCTTGGGATATAAATTTGATATTGCTATTGCAGGTTTTGTTTCTTCACCCTCTCTCTTTATTTTAACATTATCTGTTATTTTTTCGTATTCGTTTTTTACTGGACATTCTGCAACCACTACTCTAGTTAGAGTAAGCAAATTTATTATGGATTTCTTTATTGAATCATCTAAAAATGTTACAGGTAGATTTTTTATGACTTTTGAACCTTCAAAATTATGTTTGGATCGCATGCTAAATCCTTTCATTTGAGGATCTTCCAATAACTCTGATGTTTTCTTAATAACCTGTAGCATCTTCTCATACCTACCAAGTCTTTTTATACTTTCATCATTAGTCAAAGAGTTACTCCTCTGATCTACCTCATTCTGTATAAGAGCTTGTGTGTTATTGATAGTATTTTTTATTACTGTATATAACAGTGCCTTCCACATGACTGGTAATGCTATTTCCATTTTCATCTCGTTGAATTCAATAACATCATAATGCATTATCTCTATTAAATTAACCAGACTTCTTACTGTTCTGATTAAATATTCCTCTGAGTCAGTACTTTGATCATCAAGTAATAAGGTTAGATGTTGTGAAATTTCTCCTAACATTCTTATCTGTGTCTGTGCCCCAAAGTTACCAAAATTTTCATTATTAGCAGCATTGGCACTTTTAATATCTTCATCAATAGTTGATATTCTTTCACCAGTTAGTTCTGGTTCTATTAGATTTAAATAAAGATTAGCTTTTTCTCTAGCATCTTTAGTCAATTCGTCTAAGCTTGGTTTATCTGTGTTTTTTACATCAATATCTTCTTCTATCATAAATACCTCTCTAGGCATAGTTATGACCTGATTTAAGTTATCCATTACTAGGGCTTTACTTTCTGCGTTTTTTAGATCAATATCTTCATCCATATCAATTCCAGCGTATCTAGCATTTGCCTCTAGTTGATTCCTCAAATTTAGAAAATCGTCAGCATATTTTGCCTCTCTTCGTATTCTAATGTATTTTGCTAATGTATTTTCGTATTCCTGGGTTTTAGCTATGACTGGATATAAATTTTCTCGTTCCCTACTCTGGTCATGTATATCTTTTATATACTTGCGATATTTTTCTGATGTTTCCTGTTGTTCTTTCATCATACTATTTAATATTTTAATTTCTTTTTGAGCCGATAAAAATGCGCTATGATAGTACTCTACTGTTTCTTCTTCTGTGCAGGATACTTCAGCATCTGTTACTATTCTAACCTTGTCTTCGTCTGAAGAGTAATCGTCTTTAAACGAAACTTTTGATCTATCAGAGTCATAATCGCTATTTAGCGAACTTTTACTTGAGTATAGACTATCTTTACTCTTATTTCTCTTTTTTGACCATTTGGATAATTTTTTGTTTTCTTTGTCAATTTTTTCTTGTTGTATTTTCTTTTGATACGCTTTCTTCCATGAATAATAATCCTTCATTTCCTGATTGTTGTATCCATTGGCTTGCATCCAGTGTCGCATATCCTCTTTAGACATTTCATTTTGTTCTTGTTTTTTTAACAAGACTTTATAGACCTTTTTAATTCCTTGGTTTTTTCGCCTAATCATTCTTAAAGGCCAAAGCTGTTTCTTTTTTTCCAAATAACTATCGCTCATAGTTCCCTTGTCATCTTTGTACTTACTTTCTTTATATCTTCTCGTTAAGGAGCGTCCCCTCGACGGTCCGTATTTTACTGGTTCTGATACATCACTATCAGATCCTGAAGTACTATCTATGTCTTTATTCTTAGAGATCATCATTGTAAAAACTATTTCTAAACCGATATTTCTTGTTCGATAAAGATAAACTAGTTTTATTTCTTTCAAAATTTCAAACTTTCAAATTTATTTGCTGCTTACTGTACTCTTTTACAATAAGTTTAAATTTTTGATTTTACTATTTCTTTTACCACAATCCCATCAGTGGTGCCATTTATCCAGTATACTGATTTTTGCCGATTTGTCAGTATAGGATCAGTTAAGTGTTCTACCTAACTGTTGTTGTTTTGTCTTAATTGTGGATCACACTAAAATTCCTTATATGGTTTTCTAAGCCAGAATCTTAATGCAATGTTATTTATAAAAGAAATTTCTTAAAGCTATGGGTTTTAAGACCATATAATAAACTTGAAATGATTTGTATGTTAAATTCTATTCTTAAGATATATAAAATTATTATAATTAAAAAGATTCAATCTTACCATATAACTCAGGTAAATCGTATATTGGTTCAAGGGTAATAATCACTATTAAACTTGACTACAGTTGTTCACTCTCTGAACTCTACTGCTTAACTGCTGATTTACTATTACAGTAAACCTTATTTATGCTATTTTCAGGAATTTTACCCCCTGATTTTATTAATAGCCTTCATTGTATTACGTCATCAGACATGCTGTGCATGCTGAGTCCACAATGGAATATGTCACAGTCACGTGATTTTATTACCAAACCCCCTAATTTTTACAATGTTAAATTTTACATGTTATAATTTTTTATTTGGTTTTCTTCTTTATGTTTGTTTTTCTTCATTTTTCTTCTTTTTTATTTACATATGTTTTGTATAAGGTTTCTATTAGATTGGTTCTTCTAATATTTTATCAATATCATCAAAAGTTATTTCATTGTCAATTTCTTGCATTTCATTATCAATAACTTTTGGTTTTGGTAAATCGTTTTCATTTGCTGTTTTCAAGGTGTCTTTTATTTTGTTCTGTACTTCTGTGATTAATTGAGATGGCGTTGCGATTTCACCTTCGAGTGATTTCTTTTTTTCTTGGATTATTTCGTTTCGATTGCTACATAAACTCGTTTTTTGGTGTTTATTTATCATTACGTATATCTTTTCCAAATTGGCTCTTGATGACCATAACATTCGATTGTTTTTTTCTTTACATAGTACCATTTCGGTATTGCTTCGTATTTCTTCAATAAGTTTGATTATTTTGTCTCTCGTTTCTTCTAACTCAAAACAACTAAGACATTTTTCCTCTGTGAACGTTTTTGCTTTTTTGTTTTCTCGTAACGTGATTTCGGCATTTTCCGTTTCGCCTTCTATATTACGTAGTATAGCTCTGACGGCTGCTAGTTCATTTCGCCTTTCGTTTTCTTGTCGTAATATCTTCATTGGGATTTCATTGCTTCTTTCAGCCATTTTTCGTTTTTTGTTTATGTTTGGTTTGTTATGGTTGTTTCTGTCCTCTTTACTGTATTCGTTGTAGTTTTTTGTTTTGCTGAGTCTTTGTGTTCGTCTATGTCTGTCTTTAGATTCTCTTGTCCAGTAAAACTTGTCGTTTGGTCTAGATTTATCAGTCCAGAAGGGTTTATCGTCGTTTACAGTGCTCAGTGGAGCATCCTGTAAATTCCATCTCTGTTTGTGTTGTTGGGTTTGTTTTTGTTCTTCTGTTTTCGTATTACCTTGACGTAGATCATTATTTAATTCTTCCAACAGTTTATAATGATTAAAATTCATGTTTTGTTGTTGTCTTCTACTCTAAAAATGATGTGATATCATTAGATTATTTTGTTTATACCTTCTTGTCTATTTTAAGATTTTGATTGTTTATTTTAACTGTTTTATGTACTTATCACAGTCAGTGTTATACTAACTTAGTATCTATTTTTTTATTCTATTTACACACTTTATATTATGTATACATACACCCCCCACAACAAAAAATTGTCTGCACAATTTTGAAATGGGTTTGAGTGTTAGTAAATATCATGTTTTCTTGACGTGAATTGATTATTAATATTAAACTAGTTATTAGTCGGTCGCAGTTTTAAGTCTTGCCCTGGGACTTTGCTAATTATACAGTTTGTTCTTTTGTATCGGCATTATCGCTATCACTGTCATATGCCTCATTTCTTTTGGTTTGTCTTTCTATTCTTTTACTTTTGACCCATTTGGTCAGTTTATTACCCGAAGGTTCTGGTGTAGGCTGTTCCGAAATAGGTTTTGTTAGTAACACATATGTTTCTACTTGTTCTAAAGGTATTTCTGATAGTACTGCATTACATACATCTTCCAGTACTCTCTTCTCTAATTTGTTTCTATCAAATTCCATTATTCCTCTATCCGATCTTATTTTGTTTAATTCTTTTATTCTTTTAGTTGTTGATTGTTTTACTTTGTTGGTTACTTTAGGAACACAGTAACAACAGCATTTAATCATAATATAGATTCCTAGTAGAGTTATTGCTACTATTAGTATTGGTAATACAATAGGTTTTAAGACTGCCCATATGGCATCCAAAATTCCTACATCTCCATCCAATATGCCTTCAAAAGTATTTTCTAATTTATCCCAAAATGATGGTTCTTCTGCATTCATTTTGCCTGAGTCTATGATGTCTTTAGCAGTTTTATCTGTATATGTTTGTGCCTTTTCTAATGTATCTTGGTCTCCTTTTCGTCTGTCTTTAATTTCTTTTGATATTTTTCGTTTATTATTTTCTGTATTTCTGGCGTTATGTTTAATATGTAGTATATTTTTATCAACATTTTCTTGTATTTTTTCTCTTTCTTTATTATTATCTACCAATTCCTTTTTTATCATCATTTGTTGAGTTGTTAAAGCATTTGTTCTTGTTTCTAATCCTTTTTGGTTTACAGTTAGTATATTTGTTTTGTCTTGTAGATGAGTAATATTTGTTCGTGTTATAGTGAGTTGCTGTTTAAGTTTTTTTATAAGGTGATCATCTTTTATTGTTTTCCTTTCTTCTCTTGATAGTCTATCTTCTATTTTTCCTCTGTCTTTTGTTGCCATTCTTGTTTTCTCTTGTAAGTCGTTTATGTTTTTTCTGTTAGTTCTATCTTGTTTTTCTACTTTGGAAATTTCTCCGTCTAGTTCTACTTCTAGTTCTTCTAATTTTATTTTATAATCTATTTGCTGTTTTTTTATTACTAATATCGTTTTGTTGAATTGTTGTAATTCATTGATTATTTGGTCATAGATGTTAATGGAATTATTAATAATTTTCATTACTTTTGCTTCTGAATTGTGTAGGGCTTCTACTAATTTGTTCCAATCTTTTTGTTCTTTTTTATCTAACTTGTTGAAGTTCTCCTGTAAGTTTTTTACATCTATCTGTAGTTTTTCATTTAGTAATTCAGTACTATTTTTCTGTCTTGTTAAACTGAACCTTAGTATTCCATTAAGGGCTTGAAATTCCACCATTGATATTTTGGCGTTTTGGGGTGGTATTTCATCTTCCCATGCCGTGTCCTTTAAATCTACCATTTTTTTATCTGGTTTATATATTTCATTTATGGGAATAGGTTCTATCCCTTTAATTTCTATTAATCCTCCTTCTTGACTTACTTCATAATATCTTATGCCATGTTTAATTATTACATTGTGTACTTGTTGGCAATCAACAGGCGTACTATCTGCTAATAAGGTTCGTGTTTGTAAGTCCACGAATCTTATTCTATAATCTAACTTATTCTGACAATTCCATGTAATGTTCTGTTTTGTTAAATTATTTAGTAAAACATTCTTGATCATTAGGTGATTTCCAGGTACTACTCCTTGTATGTTTTCTTCTTCTCTTTGTTGTTGTATTAAAATTCTGAATAATATCAGTAAATTCTTTTTATTTATTTCCTTATTTTCTTGTTCAATGTTTATGGTTTTTGTTTTTTTCTCGTTTATTATATTTGTTAGATATGAAATAAATTTCTGAGTTTGAACCGGCCATATACAATTATTAGTTTCTTTGTATCTAATCCTGTTATTCTCTACTAAATTCAATCTTATGGGTATGTCTTTATAACAAATTCCATTGACTTTTCTGGTCCATATAGGTTCATATTCAGTTGTTACGGCACATTTATAATTAGCTATTACGTCTCCCATATCCTTGTTGTTTTCTCCCCTTTGTATTTGGGGTACTATGGATAATTTCTTGGCCATGCCTTCTATTACGTAATCTAATAATATCATTTCTTTTTTTAATCTTTGATTTTCTTTTCTCAGATTAAGGATACTTAATGTATCTTCATTTTCTGTAAATAATCCGTCTATTTTTATAGTATGATGTATTAACTCCGTGATGTTGAGCGAAGCTAAATCGGGTGCTTTTACCCCTACAGGTGCTATTACTAATTCATCCTGTAATATATATATTCCATTTCTTTTTAATCTAGTAAATGTTCCAATTCCTAATTCTGGGATTTCTATTATATCAGTATAATTATTAATTATTGTTTTGTTTTTTATTTCTACAAATCCTATTGTTGAGTGATTTAGAGGTCTTGGAAACCATATTATTTCTTTATTTCTCATACATAAGCTATTATTTCCATCTGCAAAGTATTTTTGCTTATCTATGATGTTTTTGTCTATTTCTATTTCATCATTATAGTAATTTCCTAATATGTCTTTTAAGATTTTGACTGATGTATTTTGTGTCATAAAACTCAAACAATCTGGTTTACCTTCTATATCGAGTAGTGGATTGTTTGCTATCCATTTGGCTGAGTATGGTGTAAAATAATATTGGATTCCGGAGCTTGCTGAATCTTTTAATATTGTGGTCATTCCGGTTTTATAATCATTATTTTTGAAATATCCCCATGCACTTTTTACTTGTTGTTTTAAGGGTTTTACCCATCTTGGATTTTGATATTCTCCATTTAGAAAATTATATCTATAACTAACTAGATTCATTCCTATTATTTCTGAAACATCAGGTGCGTACTTAAATACAGATGCTATATAGCTTTCTAATTTTATTTCTATATTATTATCCGTACTTGGTTTCATTCTAATGTCTATTAGGGTGTAGTTCTTCTTAATGGAACAGTCAAATACTTGTCCTAATAGTGTATTCTCATTACATTTTCCTAATGTAACATTACATGCATTTCTATCTTTTAAAAAGTTAAAACATTCATCTGTTTCCTTACAGTGTATATTCATGTTTTCTTCATAGCAATTTTCGTAATTTTTTTCATATTTAGTACAATTTTCTTTTTGCTCCTTTGCAGTTTCTCTAGTTATTCTTATGTGCCTTCTTTCTTTGAAGCATTCCTGACATGTTCTTGAGCATTTATCTTTTATATATTCATAGGTAATGGTTTCATTAGTTTTTTCTTTCCAAAAATAAGGGTTGTTTTGGCAGGCTCCTCTTCTTTCAAGTTCTATGCATTCTTTAATTTGAGTGTCATTGCATTTTTCTTTGGGTCTTATCATCACTTTTACATGAGTATCTTGTATTATTTGTTCATTAGGTAATATAATGTTTCCATTTATCAGCGACCATCTTCTCAATCCTTTATTTTCTCCATCTATTCGTATTCCTACGTAGGGTTTACCTAATTTTCCTGTTAATCCCTGCATCCATAATGCTATTTCTGTTGCTCCTACCTTTTCACATTTAATATTTGTCATAGGTTTGGTTGTGTATAGATCTGTGAATTTTATTGCATTTTCTTTACATTTTTTTAACGTAACACAATCAATCATTTCTTCTCCTTCCCTTTGTTCTGGTGCTTCGTTATAGTTGTTGCAATAAATAGCTCTCATATCTTTGATCATTTCTGCTTCTGTAGCCCATCCTTTTGTAGTAACGTTCCATTTTTGAAGTTGACATGCATTATTTAATTCTTTTAAGAATTTTGGTCCTTCAAAATAACACAAAGTCTCGTAATTATTTGTATCTTCGTAATTTATAGCATGTAAGATTTCATATCTATAATTGTCTTCTTTATTTATTATTTTTGGTTCATTATCCAATATTAGTATTCTATATCCTTCAGGAAACAATTTATTTGTGTTTGTTATATCTTTAGTTTTCTGATATTTAGTCATATCATTTTTTATTATAAGATAGCATTTATACACATCTAAACTTTCTTTATTACATAAATATTCAATGCCTTTTATGGCAGACTTGATACACCATTTGATTCTACTCTCTTTTTCTATACTCCAGTATACGTTCGTTAATGTTATTTCCCTTATTGTTACTTCTATAAAATCTCTTTTTTGTCCCAATTTTCCTTGAATTTCTTGTTTACTTATTTCTATTATTCCTTTATTGATTCTTCCTATTTTCCATTTATGTTTTGCGATGCAGTTTTCTTCTGCGTATACTTTTTTTGGTAGTCTTATTACGTTATACCCTACTCTTTCTATCCTTTTCTTATTTAAATCGGGTAAGCATTTTTCTCCATATTCTATGTGTCTACATTCTTCTGCATTTGCACATATTATTAACTGTGTGTCATCTTTCCTCCAGTATACTTTTTCTGACCAATTTCCATTGCCTTTTTGACATCCTTTTTTCCATTCATAGCAATTTATTTTATTCTCAGTTTGTCCATCATTGCATTGAACTTTGCTTTCAGCTATATAGGCTTCAATTTCTTTGTTTGTGTTCCATTGACATTCAATGAGGGTTTTTTCCATATTTTTATATGAGTTTTTTAATATTATAGTCAGGCTTACTTCTCCTAGTATGTTTTTTTGTATTATTCCTAACCATAATTTTACTCCTATTCTATAGCATTTTATCTTATGATTTTGCAGAGCTTTTATTATTCCTTTCGCTCCACTATACATTCCTCTATGGATTATTTCATTTATTTTTATTTCTTTCCATTCTATTATGGTTTCTTCTATTAAATTTCTTTCGCATATTTGTTGGTTTAGTAATATATCTACACTGCTATACTTTAAACAGTCTCCTTCTTCTATTGTAGTTCTTGGTTCTTGATACTTTTTTTCTCTTATTATTTTCTTGGGTATAGTTAATTTATTGAAGTTCTTCTGACAGTACTCATATATGTCTTCATTGCCTTTTATAGCTTCTATTATTGTGCAGTCTGCTATAGTGTTTTTATTCATTCCTTGTACAGGATACATGGGTTCATAGCATCCCTCATGTCCCATATCATTTATATCGTAATAGGTTTGTCCTGTTCATATGTATCTTTCTCTATTATCTAATCTGATAGCTATTTTGTTAAATTTGTTGAAGTTGTTAGTTATTCTGGTAAAGCTTACTTGATATTTTTCGAATATAGGTGCAAAGCAAATTCGTCTATAATCTTTTATATACTCACACATTTGTTGTGTTGTTATATCTTTTTTTATATGTCCCTCTTTTAATGCTTTACAGAATCTTTCCCAATCTGTTCTGACCCTGTTTTCCATTAGTGATAAGGGTCTTAATTTTGTACATGCTAGTTTTTCTTTAGTTGTTGTTTCCATAATGTATAAAGTTTCTATGTCATTATGATTTCCTGGTTCCCAGATATATTTTCTTATTATATCATCAATATTTGTTATTTCTTCTCCTCTTAGTGTAGGATCTGACCATACTAGCCATGTAAAAAATATCCCTTTAGTAGAGATTTCCTTTTTTATTGGTTCTTGGTTGTTTATTATCCTATATTTACGAAAGGTTTTAGCTTGTATTCTTATGTAATATATATCAGCTTCATGCTTCCAGTGTTGTTGCGCCGTGAAAGGTATAATATTCTTGTAATTGTAATAGTTTGTTACTATTTTAGTTATATCTGGTACAATATAACTGTTCTCTTGTCTTTCTATGTTAATTCTGTTTTTTTAAGGTTAAATCTAGTATACATCTTGTCCAATAATATGGTATTAAGTACATATTGTAACATTGTTTTGCTGTTACTCTATGTTTTGCTAACGTGTTGTTATACCTGTTCTTGTATTCATCTGGATCATTCAGATTTCCAATTTGTATTCCATATGGTTTTTCTGTATTATCATATTTTTTCCATGGGCAACAATTTATTAAACTTATTGTCTGATCTTCTAACCAGCACAGGTCATATCCAAAAGGACAAATTGGTGGATATTTAAAGCTCATGTAATTTTGTAAAGCTCCTTGCGTTGTATTCATGGTTAATAACAATATTATTAATTTGATATATTTATCATTGTTATTTGCTGTGTTCGTATTGGTTAGTGTTGATATTCTTTCTTTTACTTTTCCTGAATCTAGTTGATTCTGAGCTTTCCTTATGTCTTCTTGTGTGACTATTACTTTGTTGCTTTGTTCGTTTAAATCTTCTATTATTCTTTTTTTATCTTCCGGTTCGAATATAGGTAGTCCATTACCATGTAATATTTCTATTTCCTTTTTTAATATTGCTTTTTCTAATTCTTCTTCTGTTATATTATCATCAGTATTTCTTAATCTATGATTTTCAGCTGCTTTAGCCCATGTTATTACGTTTTTCTTAAGTTTGCTTTTTACAAACCATTGCCTTAAAAATTTTTTTCTGTTGGATTCTTTCTCTTCTTCTAGGCTATCTTCTTCTGCTAATTTTTGGCAGTCTTTTATTACTACTTTTTCTATTTTATTCATTATTTCATTTAACCTAATAAAATCTACTTTAGCTTTTAATATCTCATCAAAAGCACTTCTTATTATTATTCTGATTTCCGAACATCTTTCGGTAAATCCTATGTCTCTATCCATTAATGCTTCTTCGTAAGCTATTCCTGTACCAATGCCATTGTTACATTCTAGCCTATATAGTTCTTATTTGGTCGACCTCAAATAAAATTTTGGTTTATACTGCCGAACTTTTGCCGAACTTAAGGGGGTTCCCCTAGAAAAAAATTAAAATCTGATATGCTTAAAATCACATATTTTCCTTAAGATATATGTTACATGGAAGTAATATAAATTAGAAAATGTTTTTTTTTTTTTTTAATAGCATAAATATTTTGCTGAGTCAGCAATTTAAAGCATTTTCCAGCAGAATTTTCATGTAAACTTGTGACACGATATTTTAAGATAGGATTATTCAAATGATATAAAACTTTGTACAATGAGAGAAACCATCTGGTTGAAGAAAATGAGTGGAAATT
>JAUZNK010059590.1:0-15041 GCA_035046665.1 Euphysa ruthae
TGCTTGTTTGCTTGCTTGCTTGCTTGCTTGCTTGCTTGCTTGCTTGCTTGCTTGCTTGCTTGCTTACTTGCTTGCTTACTAAACGCTTTTGAACATCATAATAAATTTGAGCCCTATATTTGTAATAAACTATTTACAAAAAATACCAAAATTTTTCGACTTATAAGCAAAAATAATGATATAAAGCAATGTAATGGTTATCAACGCCCATTTTTAAAAAAGAAAAAAAATATACCTTCAGTTTTTCTTACATTTTTAGGTATAATGATGCTACCAAGATAATCAAAGTTGGAGGGTTAATAAGGAGAAGAGCATATACTGGCAAATTTTATTCTGATGGTCTTAATTAATAAGGATATAGAGAAGTGTTGAAGTTGCATTTCTGGTATTACGGAGTTGCATTACGGAGCCCCTAAATAAGCCAATTGAAATAGTGTTAAGAGTAATTTATATTTAATTATCAAACCACCCAGGTATGTGGTTTCATTTTAATTGTTTTAGCTCAAACGGGTGGTTAACCCATAATCTAGTCGTAAAGAGATTATAAATCATAAATATTTGCGAAATAAAGTTTTAGAGAACACAACAGCCACTCGCTCGTGCAGCCAGCCCTACATACCACCATACAAAAAAGTAAAAAACAGGACAACGCTAGCAGATCCAATGGCTAGTTTGTAGACGATGATTATTTTACAGAAAAGTGGTTTCATGCCGATTTTTTGTAATATTTATTAGATAATATTTTTTACAACAAGTATGTACAACGGAGTTCTTAAAGTTAACATTTTCTACAGCTACCTAACAACAGTTGAAAAATTTTTGTACTACATAATTAATTGGGTGTTAGGTACTGGCTTGTCACTTTAGTATTCTGCCGTTTATGATTTAATATACACGTAAACGTTAAAATGATACTTTATCTAGATCAAGACCAGTGTTTTATCTAGATCAATACCAGTGTTCTGTGTTCTTTGTGTCTAAACTGTTTCGGGGAAGAAATATTTTTTGAAAATCCGCTTGAATTAAGATTTACGCAAACTTAAAGTTTCGCAAAAATTTTCAAACGATAAACTCGATAATTTTAATAAAACTTAAAACAGATATATAAGGAATCGTTTTGGGCATAATGAAGTTTTGTTTAAAGAGAATAAACTCATACGAAGTATTTGATATGCCTGAAACTTACGTTGCAAAAAAATATATTTTGAATTTAGATTTTGATTTAAGCCACGTTTTTGTAACAGCAATGGAATCTTGGGTAGATAATGGAATGTTGGGTGGACAATGGAATGCTGGGTGGGCAATTTCTCAGTAAGTAGCAAACATGAAGAGGTAGGAGTTGTCATATTTAAAAGTCATTTTTTAATTAGCACTTATGAATAGCAAATTAATATGACATCCGCAGGTGATACGTATCCGTGTAACACGAATCACGAAATTAATGACAGAAAGTCGTTGGAATGCAACGCCTTAAATGAATTGCACTACTAAGCGCATGCAAGCATGTAAAACAGCTGCTGGATTCTAAAAGTGCAAATAGACCAGAAAATTAAGAAATGAAACTACATTTTCATCTTAGAGTGATTTATGTTTTACTTTTATATCTTGAAGTGTTCTATAAATTATATACCTGTTAAAAGTAAAATTACATAATTTAAAATTATTAAATTTATATAATTATTAAATAAACGACCGTCTTTGGTCGTCCAAATAAGACATCCTGTAGTCCAAAAGGGGCAATTAATCATGTCTCATCCTCATCCTCAATTACCCAGTTATAATAAACTTTATCCCTTACCACAGATAAAACCAAGTTTTCAATTTTCCACTCTAAGCGAAAGAAAGAGAAAATAACTGAAGATTTACGTAAACTTGAAATGTGTAACGTGACAATCGAATGAGTAAAAGTAACTAAATTTCTCGGTGTATTAATTGATGGAAACCTGTTGTGGGATATTCCCATTGCTAGTGTTAAAACCTAAATATCGAAAATTATTGGAAACATTTATGAATCAAGGAATTTATATTAAACTTTGTTATTTAGTCACTTCTTGATTTTTAGAAGTTCATTTCATGTTTTTATTTCTTAAAACAAAGCATTAATGAACTATTTTTTATGAAGGTAGTTATTTTTACGAAAAAATTTATGCAAAACGTCAGCACAATCTAGGATAGGAAAGGGAAGCAGGAAAGCATGAAGTTGTTCTCTTTTTTACGTTGAAAAAAGGAAAAGTCGGTGTATTTCCGACATAAAATCGTATTTTGGGATTAAAAGTAAAAAGAAAACTGGAAACGTCACGCAATGAAGTTATCAAAACTCTTAGTTACATTAAAGTTATGATCTCGAGCTTTAATAGGCGTACTGTACTTTGTACTTCGTACTGCACTTTGGCAGAGCAAATACAGAATCGGATTTAAATTGAGCTTGAGTCTTTTCAGAAGGCTGCGCAGCAGCTTGAGTTTGCCTCAATGCGTCTGTTGCGTTAGTTGAGAGTAAGGAAGTGGAACTGTCAACAATAAATGGGTCGTCAATTTTTTCCACATTTAAAAATCTGTTTTCCTCTTCTAACTGTTTTAATTCCATTTTCAAAGCTTTTATTTCAATTTCTTTGTTCATGATTACTTCATCTCTTTTCAATATACCTACTTCTAGCTGGTATATTCTAAGGACATTTGCATCTTTGTCTGACACTTTCGCTTTTCTTATTGAGTTAGCAGTTTCATCTAAGCTCAAGGTAATCCAATGAATATGATTTTGCATCCCTGCTATCTTTGTTTTCAAGAAATTCTCTTTCTTTAAAAATCTGCTGCACAAGTCCTTCTCTCGACCTTCAAATTCACGTCTCAATAACTTTCCCAATTCTTCAACTTCCCGACTTTCTCTTTGCATTTCCATTATTTTTGTCTTCAAAAAATTTTCTTTTTCTGCAAAACAGGACATCAAGGAGTTTTCACGATTTTCAAATTCGCCATTTAATATTTCTTTTTGCTCTTCAACTTTAAAATTAGTGTTTAGAATATTTCCAAATTCTCTTTTTAATAATTTATCCCGATTTTCAACTCTTTTTGCAACTTCTTTTTCGATTTCTGCAATACCCAGATCAAGAACTTGATTAAAGTACCGTGTGAGCTCTCTAACCCTGTTTATACTTCTAATTACCGTTTCCACACATTCATTATCAATCTGACTTTTGCTTTCCTGGATCTTTCTGAGTGTTTCTTTAGAATCATTGTTTTCTTCTTTAAGGAACGACGATGACGGCAGAGGAACATGTGTCAATCCAGACGATGTTTCGCCATGATATGAACCAAAATTAATCATCATGAAATATAAAAATACAGTTTCGTTGAAAAGAAAGGGCGATGCGTTGATGCTGAACTGAAATGAACTATGACGTCAAATGGAATTATTTAAAGTACGGATGTGATTTAATGGCATACTGTTTTGAACGCTGGTCTTTTGTTCCAAAGACCACAACCTCGAACAAAACTTTAAACAGATATAAGCATGACTTTATTTAAAATGGGTCTTCACAAAGCTGTAATTCATAAAGTAATTTTTAAAGATCAAATTCTTTTACACCGTGTTTTTAAAGATCAAACTGCTTTTACACCGTATGTTAGCCGTACGTAAAATAAAACTGTTGTTACACCGTATGTTAGCCATACGTAAAATAAAACTGTTGTTACACCGTATGTTAGCCATACGTAAAATAAAACTGTTGTTACTATGTAATGTGTAAGATAAAAAGTATTAATTTACTGTATGTTTAGAAAAGCTTCAAAATAAATACAAACTAAAATTTTTGATTCCATCTATGGCAAATTGAATAGTTTTGATAAGCCCATTTTTTTTAATGCTGGTATAGACTATATTTGTCACAATACTGGTATATGTTGTATTTGTAATAGTGCTTGTATGACACATATTTGCCGTAATGCTGGTATGAGCCATATTTTTAAATACTTTCACAGGCCATTTTGTTATAATGCTGGTATGGGCCATACTTGTTATAATGCTGGTATGTGCACATGTGTTATAACACTGGTATAGCTCATAGGTGTTATTTAAGGGTTTTTTTTTACATAATTTTGCTAGAGTTAACTTCAGGTTTAAAGTATTTGCAATAAGAATGCCTACGAAATCTTCAATAATTCCCTAAATCCAAAATTTATTTCATAAAAAGTTTTGGCCTTGTAAAGATAATAAAAACCTTAAAATTTGTTTAAAACTCATATATTTTCATGGAAATGTATACTGTCAAACACCTATACAAACACCTGTGTTAATTAAAATCCAAAACTCGAAAAATAATTATCATGAAATTGTTTCATTTAAAAGAATTTATGTCAGAATATTTTTTCGGGGCCCTTCTAATCGCCGTTTGATTTCAGACACACTAGATCTTTGAGAGAAATTTCAAGAAAATTCTAGGGTAGCAAATACATTTTTTATTTGATGGTTTGGTATTACCTAATATTAAGTAAAAAAAATGAAATTCCATTGAATCCAGCCAGCATTGAATCCAGGTAGCAATGAATCCAGTTAACATTGAATTCAGGCAGCATTTAATCCAGGTAGCATTGAATCTAGATAGCATTGAATCTAGGCAGCATTACATTGAAACGTCAAGTTGAAAGAAACAACGCCAGGTAAAATGAAACTCATATAAGTTTTACTGATTTTCACGGGTTTTTTATACCACTATACCACCAGTAATACAAAACAAAACAAATTTTATAAAAACAATGCTTTGGTCTAAAAATTATTGAGGTGTAGAAATATCCAAATTACAAACATGCGGTAATAAAAATTTTTAGACCAGCATAATGTTTTATTTTTCATTAAAAATATGCAAAAACAATTGGTAAAAAAATTCGACTTCATAATGAGTACATAACAAATTGAAATAACTCCCCTATTTTATAAGTTACTAAAGTTAAAAGCTAGATTTGAAACTTTGTCTGGTTCGCGTAAGATTTTGAAATAAAAGAATCCTACATTTTTTTTAAACTTGCTAAGCATTCTTTATTGATTTATCACAGAATATGTCGAATAACAAATCAATTCCTCAAGAAACACGAAATACGAAGAAATACGAAGGATAAGAACAATTTGTAAAAGCGCGTGTTGGACGTTTCTTTAGCTGTTTTGTTTGGGTCAGCGGTTTCCTTAGCCGTTTTGTTTGAAAATCGTGCTTTTGGGTCAGCGGTGTTTTTCCAGAAATTTGAAGTTACATTTTCACGGTCCGCTTTGCTATCGTGCCCAAGCTCGCTTTGAGATAGGAATATCCAAAAGGAAATTCATGTGCTCGTCTCTAATTTATTTTTTTATCTGGGCTGAATGTTATTTTCTCTAGATTAGTTGAATGCATGGGTTTTTCAGAACTTTTATACTTCTTGCTATGTCATCGAGTAGAAGTTTTTTTTTAAGATGAGTGATATTTCATAATGTTACTGGTTTTCTCTACAAATATTAGCTGGAATAATTTTTCTGGATTTCATTTCCAAAACATGAGTTTTCGGGTTGCTTTGAAGTGATTTGCGTGTTCGTTCAAATTCTATTTTCCTTATTAAATTCAATAGATCTTCCTCAAAATTTTCCCAATTTGTAAACTGAGGCAGTGTATTTCTTGTTTTGAATCTAAAAATTTTCGATTTTAGCTTAACAGTCTTGGGTTTTATTATTATTTATATTATTATTATTAAAAACGGGTAAATATTAGAAAATTTTTTCAATCCTCATCAGGATGAACTAAAAAGATTCGCAGAAAATGATGACATGCAGACAGGTAAGAGGTAAATTTTGCAGATTCAACATCAAATTGATCACATATATTGATTAATTGATTAAAAAGAAAATAATGGTGACCAGTGTAACAACAGCAAACAGATAATAACAAAGAATGAAATTAAAAATTAAGAAAAACTAACAATGAGAAGAAAAGAGAAAAATCGGTATAAACCACAAAAGCAAGTGTGTCCATGCTAAAGCCATAAAGAGAACTTTGTTGACAACCCAACCATCCGCTATAAACCCTGCCAAATAGCTTGAAAGTACAAAAGTTAAGGAAGTTAGACCACATAATTAACAAAGTAAAAAAAATAATTTATTAGTCAATAAGTTTAAAAATACTCTATCTGCCCAAAATTTACTGAAAAAAGCGATTGGTTTTGTGGAAAAACACAAAAATTTCAAAATTTACTTTATTTTTATTGTGAAAGCTATCAAACTTTAGTAAGAAATTAATCATTTAAAGACACAACGAAATTTAGGTGCGTGTTGATTGTTATTTTTATAGTTTATCGACGACGTTGGGTATCATCCTTAATCTTTAAATCATTTATCTTTAGAAGTTATATACGTTTTTCTTTTAAAGCTTTTGGGTTCACGTGTACACTGATCACCACATATATCACCAGTATTTGATACCGTTAACCACCATACTACTTATCACCAGCATTTAATACCGACAGCATTTCACCTAAGTGATGCAATAAAAAAGTATACATGCGTGATGCAATGCAGAAATGCTGATGTTAGCATTCTTAAAAGAAAAAAAACTTTAAACAGGTTACTACATAAAAGTTAATATCTTAAAAAAAAAACATTTGTTTTTAATTGACATCGGATGGAATTACCCGTCGACATTAAGTACCACCCAATAATTTGACGGTGACATATTTGAAACAAAAGGGGTTGACGATATGAAATTTCACCTAAACTTTCAAACGAGCAACGACACATATCAGGCAACCACTCTTAACCTTCTGATTTTGACAAACTCATGTAAAACTGAAAGTGAAAACAAAACACTGTAAAACTCAAAGTGAACACAAAACACTGTAAAACTGAAAGTGAAAACAAAACACTGTAAAACTCAAAGTGAACACAAACACTGTAGAACTCAAAGGGAACACAAACACTGTAAAACTCAAGTTGAATACAAAACACATATTTAGATTCATTATTCATTTTAACAACTTACGGCTTAAATTCACAAAAAAGTTAGTTTTCCATTTTCATCAGTTTCATTACAATATCTTTAAACTGTTAACATATTGTATATTGTAAGTTTTTAGGGAAAATGGTTTCGCTTGCTACAGTTTAAGAATGCTGTGTACATAACGCCATAACAGGCACTTACAAAATTGTTACGAATAACAGTTCTCTAGTCAATGTCTAAGGATCACAAAACTTATCAACCAAATTGCTGCAAAAACGGTTTTCCTAATACAGTGCAAGGGTACTGTTTACATAGCATCAAAAAGTTGCGAAAAATTTCTTTTTCACAATTCCTTCTTTTAGACCCTTGAGTTTAGATTGACAAGCTTTCTCTGTTTCTTTTTTTTCACGTCAATGTGAAAATAGAACGATATTTATCAAAAATTTTTTTTTTTTTTTGCAAAAACAACCGCAAAATAAAATTATTGTCTTCCAAAATAGCTTTTTTTCAATTTTGTAAAAGTTTATTTTATTTTTCTTTTTTTTTTTGCTCTGAAAGAATTCTCTTTGTATGTGTCTGCTAATAATCACAATTCCATTTTTTTAGTTTAAAGGGTGATAATAGATCAAAAAAAATGCAATCAAACAATAACGGGCAATTTTTTTTTTTTAGATTGAGATATTATGTCTCTTTATCTTTGAGATCATTAAATCACTTTCCAAGTCTGACAAGTTGGTGTCTCTTCCGTATTACTTCTATATTTTAAACTGCATCGATCAATTTAATTGACAGGGGTAAAACAAGTAACGGAGAAAATTATTTTTAGTGCGTCATTTGTTTTAGTTGAGGAATAATTTCATGGGTGCGTCATCGAAAAATAAAAATATTTTCGGAAATATAAATCTGGCATTATTTCCAAAAATTTTTGAGAATTCTCTGAAAGTTTGCAATTCAGATATTCATCATTTCCTGAGGACGAGAAAAATATAAAAATTTTGAAATAAAGAGCAATATTTGGAATATGCTATATCTAACAGCAAAACGCTAGCTTATCAAAACTTATTCATTCCCAAATTACAGCGAAAAAGAGATTTATGCCTAATTGTAAAAGAAAGAAGATGGTCGGTCGTGAATAATGTGGCCCAGCTGTACTTCGACATGTGTAGATTTATATCAGAATGGTGCCATAAGATTTTAGGAGACGAACGTATTTTTTTTTGCGCTAAAAGCAGTTAGGAGCATTGCAAAGACAGACCAGAAATGATTTGATAAGAAAAATTGTGGTGTAGAAAGTTAACTTTTCTTAGGAATCTTGAAATTTGAAAAGGAATGCTGTTTTTTAAAAGTCAAATGGCTTTATTTAAGTTTCTCCTAAAGTTGCATATTATAAATTGTTGCACATGAGTGTGATTAATTATCACAACGGGGTGCCAATGTAAGATTGTTGTGCATGAGTGTGATTAATTATCACAACGGGGTGCCAATGTAAGATTGTTGCACATGAGTGTGATTAATTATGACAACGGTGTGCCAATGTAAGATTGTTGCACATGAGTGTGATTAATCACCACAACGGCATGCCAATGTATGATTGTTGTGGTTGCTCATTAGAGTCTTTAATTTCCATATTTCCTTTAATTTCCCGTTTATTAAATATCTTCTTCATAAGTTGAGACTTGACTATAGGTGAGAGTAGAGTTTGATAGTGCAACATGTAAATGCAACATGGAATGAAGAAATGTGCTCTCTGCCAAAAAATATGCAAATCTGGTTGAGCTGTCACGAAACAAGAACCCAGAGACATGCGGATACTCCATTTTAGCACCCAATATAGATGCCTTCAGAAAAGAGAATCTTTCGTTAGCAAACAAATGGACAGTTGACAGATGTAATTTACACAGAGAATGTGGTATTGCCGGAAAATTTCGATACAGGCAGGCTAATTGACATAAAATTTGGAAATATCTTCGTCCTAATTGCAAAGCACTCTAGCTGCAACGAGAAAAACGTTACACACGGGCTGGTAGAGCAACACCAGCAAAACGTCACACACGGACTAATAGGGCAACACCAGCAAAAATAACGTGAAAATTACTATCCGCCCAAAGTCCACGTGGAGTTTTCAAATGTATTTTCTTTTTGTATTTTAACAGGTCTTTGCGAAAGTGAAACTACAACAAAATTATTTTACACAAGAACAAAAAAATTAAAAGTCACTCTTCACCTCATCACATATTCTATTTAAACATTCGGATGGCAGTAACGGAAGTGGCCGACACATAGCTATCAGCAAAATTATCAGATGGTGACTTGATACACGAGAGGCAAAGTATCACAGAAAGCGTATGACTAAATTTAGCAACCATTATAAGGCATTTGTGAAAACTAAGAATACGAACATTAAAGTTTTCCAGAAAAAGCATAAAAGTACAGCTCTTGCTGAATTTCTTATTTACATAGAAGAAAGGTAAAGAAGTTGCGCGTTTCGTCGAGCTAGACTAAAAGAAAACATTGTGTGTTTAAATTGTTAAACGAGGTGTATATTTCAAAAAAAGACGTCATAGCAGCAGCCCTACGCTACCCGAGAGAATATTCCATCGATTCAGCTCATTTAAGTTGAGCTTCAAATATATTAAGAAATGAAATGCTTAAGCAGAAATATAATTTTAACGGGTTCTTTATTCAACACTGCCAGCATGAATCGGTTCCAGGTTCGCTGCTATCTTTTGTACACATGCTGACAGGTTCTTCGTAAGACACAGCCAGCGATGAGACTGATAATTCAGCTCACATTCCAGCCATATTACTCACCTAGTTGATTCAGTTTAACGTTTTTATAGTTGAGCAGAGAACAAGCCGGTAGTTCAGGTACAATGCTGAAACTCCTCTCAGTATATATATTGCTTTTCTGTTCATTCATCTATTTGTAGTTATCTTTTGATTAGTAAATTATATGACTTCGGACTGTATATATCTTATGAAAATCAAGGCTTTCCTCCATCATTGTGAGAAAAGAGAGACTTCATCCAGCAAAAAGGCACATTATAGAGTAGCAGATAGCGTTTTGAAAACTAGCCATACGCATTATTCTAAGATTCTTTGCGTTTATGTAAAAATCTCTGATGGTCTTGTTAACATGCTTCCACCAACCAACTGCAAAACATTTCTTGACTACGTCAACAACATGTTCCTGCCATAGATAGAAACAAATTATAGATCTGTAAATAGAGTACACTTAGTCTGCGATGGCTACTTTAAAAACCTGAATGGAAGAACACGAAGTAATATTGGAATAGGTGTTCGAAAAAAATTTGACCAGAGAAAGCACGCTGTCAAACAACAGGACTTCACTTCGATGCAGCAAATACAAGACTGAGCTGTTCCGTTTCTTGTCGGAACTTTTCATCAGACAAATGACTGCAAAGAAGCATTTTGTAGTTACTTACGACGCTACTGTTATGGTGAATCAGAATATCGACACTTGCAACTTGATGCCACGTATAACTGAGGAAACTAACGAGAGAATGTTTGTTGATGTTAGTGGTGCTATTAAGGCATTTGGCAAACTGCTTATCAAAACAGTTGACGGCGATGTTTTTGTCATTGGAACCTAAGAACTTCATAGGCTAGCCGCACTTACCAAATTGTGGATTGACTTTGGAATAGGAAAGTATCTAAAATCCAACAAGACCATATTTGATCAAGTTGAAAACAAGTAAAATATTTTATTTATACTTGTTATTTTTTTTTTTTTTTTTTTTGTTCTATTTAGAATTGTAGGATTGCAGAAAGTATTCCTAAGTTTTATGCTCAGAATGAGCAGATCTTTCGAACCATATCAAACTTGACACCATTCAAAGGCATTTATTTTTTGCTTTCTATGAATGATTACGTTACCTGTCACGCCACAAAAAGATAAAAGAAAATTTGGCCTTTCTTGGAAAATTAATCTCAGGTATATAAGCTCCAAGCTTCACAAAAAAAATTTCAGCCAAGGAATTTTTCAATATGTTTGAGAAAAATCCCTGTGTACTAATTCTTATACCGGAAAAACAAATAATTTTAGATTGCGAATTAACAATATTATTTCCTGTTGCCGAACTGGCCGAACAACTCACAATTTTAATAAGCATGTTTTCAAAGAAACAAATATAGACATGAGAAATAGATTCTGCGTTGTTTAACCAGATATCTGCATTGGTCATTCTTCTCAGATTGAACTTTCTGGCCGAGTTGTGAGGGAAAGGCAATTTCCTTTAAATAAGTTTCATATATCTTTTTTTTCCGAACAACACTACCTTGGTCATTATTTAATTCTAAATTTATTTCAAATTTATCTTAATATATTAAAATATAATATAAAATTATTTTAATATATTTTTAATACTTTTTGATTAAGATTTATTTTCGGATTTAGGCCATTACGAAATAATTTTCAATCATTTTAACCTCTTTGTAGGTTTAGCCAATAGATTTCTTTTATATTTTTTTATTTCTCATAGGAGTTATAAACGGTATGTAGTTTAGGGCTATCTATTTCATTGTATTTCCCATAGGAACTATTAATGTAAGCCAAAATTTAAAGCTATCTTGTACATTTATCTCATACGCATGAAGAAGATTAGAAAGGTATCGAAATAAGCTATCAATGTTGAGTTTTGACTGTCCTTGAAGATAAAGACTGGTTGTATAATTTTGGGAATAAATAATCACTATATCTGACTGTCTTTATGATATCTCCAGCACTCTTTGTAACATTTTCCCATTGCTTTTTTTAATACACACATACAATCTTAAATGGCATACCGTTGGTTTTTGAATCTATTCATGTAAAGCAATATAAGATTATAACATAATACCTCTATTTTCATACCTTCATTACTTGTTAATTCAATTAATGGTCAAAATGAACGCTAGTCCATTTTTAAAGCGAACTCTTTTGAACGCTTTTTTTTTTATACAAAGTTAATCTCGAATGTATGGAATGAAAAAACTAAAAAGATTTACAGAAAGTCTATAATCATTGGTTGAATTATGGATTTTAAAATAGTTATGCTTTAAATTGTTTGGTGGGTTTATTTGCAAGTTGAACTAAACCATAAAATTTTTGCATGGTTTTTCAGACACATAATAAAAATTTATTAAACCAAAAATATTTTCTAATACTCCTGGGATTACTATGATAACGATTATAAATCATTTTGTTTTATTGTAAAATAAGATACGGTTTAAGTCTCGCTTTGAGTCGTCTTAATAATTTAATAAGAAATTTAAACAATCGATGGTCCTGTAAAATCCGAAAAATCGTAACAAATACTATTACGTTCATAGCCTTTATTTTAGCCCCTCCTTATTAGAATCGTTTTACTTATAAAAAAAGCATTATCATGTACCCTACAACCTATATGATGTCTACTCCCACCAATACCAAAGAATGGCGTTAGAAATAGCGAAAAGATAAAAGGTGAAATGAGCCTGATGATGTTGAGCCCACTATGAACAGGCTAACAAGTTTTTCAGGTAAATAGCTTTGAGATATCACTATACGCAATACCTCTGTTAACGCATCTCTCAACACACCTTATACGTATACTAAAGAGACGGTGGGTGTACTTTTACCCGCACCCTGTGTGTGCCTATGTGTATATTGTGAAAAAACTCAGTGTTCCTGTTTGAAACGGGAAAAAATGAATTATAAAAGGCAAAAATGTTAATTGAATTATTACACTATTTGTAAAATTTTATTAAATTACCAGCACATCTTTCATCTACCAGCACATCTGTCATCTACCAGCACATTTGTCATCTACCATCACATTTGACATCTACCAGCACATCTGTCATCTACCAGCACATCTGTCATCTACCAGCACATTTTTCATCTACCAGCACATTTGACATCTACCAGCACATCTGTCATCTACCAGCACATCTGTCATCTACCAACACATCTGTCATCTACCAGCACATCTGTCATCTACCAGCACATCTGTCATCTACCAGCACATCTGTCATCTACCAGCATATCTGTCATCTACCAGCACATCTGTCATCTACCAGCACATCTGTCATCTACCAGCACATCTGCCATCTACCAACATATCTGTCATCTACCAGCACATCTGCCATCTACCAACATATCTGTCATCTACCAGCACATCTGCCATCTACCAGCACACCTGTCATCTACCAGCATTTCTTCTAAGTTGAAGGCCGTTGCAAAAAACTGGGTGATGATTCTGCTGTAATATATTCTATTTTAGCATACCAATACTGCGTGCAAAAAATAATTACATCTTCTTATATTTAAATATATTTAAATATTATTATTATATTAATATTATTTAATTTTATTAATTAATATTCATATTAATATCCATATTAATTAATATCCATATTAGTATCCGCATTAATACCCTTTTTAATATCCTTATTAGCAGTACGAAGTAAAATTTAAAGAATGAAATGAACAATGAACATGAACGAAGTTAATTTGAAATTCACGTTTATTTTCTTGCTGGTATCACAAGTTGGTAAGTTTCAGTAAATCATATTTCATGTAAATTTTGTGTGGGTGTTTGGAGTCTTATTTGTAAATCTTTATTTCAAACTAGAGAACTTTGCAAGAAATACAAATGCTATTTTACAGAGCTGATTGTTTTCATGCCGGGATGAAAAGAAATAATGGTTATTCACAATAAAAGTTACAAAAGTTATCAAATCATTTAACACCTCATTTAGGTATTTAAAATTATATTAGGAATTTAAACAAGTCGTTGTTTCCTTAAAAATATATTATTACATTTAAAAACATCGTTAAAACGTTTGATTTATCAGCACCTCTTGAGCATGAGGTCGCCCGATACATTTTGAGCAATTTTTAAAATTTAAAACTGTAATTTAATTTTTATTTTATAATTAAGCAAAAGACTTTATTTATGGTTCCCAGATGTGAACATTACCATATTTACCACATACTAGTGTTTCAAGCAGTTTGTGAGCGTGGCATCAAAAGGATTGATTTCTTATCTATAGCGCATTCAAATAATTATTCCACATCACTCAAATACAAGTATTAGATTGCCCTAGAGACCTAACGAGATCTAAAGTGAAGATACTTTAGAGCATGTTACTGGCAGTTTAGAGACAATCAATCGCGCTATAATCACAGACCATAGTTGTATCTCGAATTGTTAGAGTACACTTTGTGATTTAGCTTAATTTTATCTTGAGTTGTTAGAGTACACTTTATGACTAGATGTGACTGGTTAAAACTGGGTGTCACTGGGTGTAGGTTTCGATTACCCATGAAAATAAGTTTCACGTTTA
The DNA here is from genome assembly GCA_035046665.1 of Euphysa ruthae. NCBI lineage: Eukaryota > Metazoa > Cnidaria > Hydrozoa > Anthoathecata > Corymorphidae > Euphysa > Euphysa ruthae. The sequence continues at coordinate 14,277 of JAUZNK010059590.1, forward strand.
ATTTTTATTTTAACTTCTCTTTTATGACACAATCATCCTAATATTTCTGTTGTAGACTCATCGGAGGTACTGAAAGCGCCAAGTAACATCAGTGGCTATAAAGGCTCAAGCATTAAATTTTCAATCACTGTTAATTTGCGAAACGTTGTCGGTAAAGCGGAGTTAAAATCATTTAATGTCAAATCGATTAATGGTGGTACAATAGCACCGGGGGGTAAGGATTACTTCACAGCTCTTGAGGATAAACCCCCTTTTTATAACAGATTGAACACTTCATATACTTACGATCAAAAAAACTCATACCAATATAATATGGAGATAAGAGAGCTTATATACGACGATGACATCACAATTAAAATTTTGCTTGAGTACATTACGAATGTTTCCGACGTTGTCCAAGATAATTTGGACATACCAATTATCGTCTACGGTAAGTATCTTGTTATTTATGAATCTTCTGGACTTCCAAATATAAGTCAACTAGGATTTAATTTAATGGGCTTCTTCATATGTAAAGCTTAACGTTTCAACTCGCTCCAATTTAACACAGCTCTACAGTAGTTTCAAAAATTAAAACACACCAAACTTTATTATCTGAAAATTTGACCCAAATAATCAAAAACTTCCAACCTAAATTTGTCTTGGCTTGATCTAATTAAGGCGACATAAATTCAAGAATGACATTCTTTATACTACGAACAGCTGCAATTTTATTATTGACAATGAGACTTTTATATATATGACTTATATATATGACTTATAACT
>JAUZNK010059601.1:0-15041 GCA_035046665.1 Euphysa ruthae
CAGAAACGAGATTACGATCGTAGACATATATCAAAAACTGAGATTAGTGTGGATGATATTGTTCTTTTGAAAAACAATAAACGGTTTGATCGAAAAGGCGGTAGGTTTTTGCAAAAATGGTTAGGTCCATACACAGTGATGAGCATTACATCCAAGGGTGTAGCAACATTAAAAAATTCGAATGGGGTGATACTTCAAAAGAAATAAAAATATTTTACAGCTCAAAACATATAATAAAGGATTCAATGATTCATATACAGTCAAGCATAGCGAAACATTAACGGAAAATAGTTTTTGGGAGAATGCACCAGATGAAATTATTGAAATGATTGTTGTACGCTTTGATGCAAGCAGGATATTCCTTTCCTGGCCCGAAGTGTGAAATTTTTAACAGTATCAAATTGACATGTCGTAGATGGACTCATATTATTGAAAAAGAAGGTCCTCAGCTACTTTCAAAGATTTATCTTGACACGTCAATAACCTTTGGAAAATCTTTCCAAGGGAAAATTGTTGTTAGTACTCGAAAACTAACAGGTACTTTTGGTTCATCAAGCGGCTTATCGATTGATTTGTCAAAATTTATTGGCAATAGAAAATGGAAATCTTCATGGTTAGTTTTAACACCCGGAAAACATTCCTGGTACACAATAAATCGAACCTATTGGAAAAGTAAACCGAAATATTTGGATGAGATGTCTCCTGCTCAGGTAAAACCGTCTTCAGTGTGGATTAAAAATGATATATATAAATTAACAGAAGCAGATAAAGAAATCCTTGAAACAAGTGATTCTTGGTTGAACGATAACTTAATGGATGTGGGTCAGAAATTAATTTACAAGGCCCTTGGAGCTCTTGATACTTATCAATCAGTTTTAAATTTTCAAAAAAAAGGACGCACATACTTTCCAGTAACTACTGATCATATCCAACTTCTGCATGATGGCAGTTGTCATTGGTTATTTGTGTGGTTTAAAACATTGGTTATTTAAAACATTGGTTATTTAAAACATGAAAAAGCTGAAGTTTTTCATGTTTTAACTTTTTTAGACATGCTTTATGACTTTTCTATATTTATGGATTTATATTGGTTTACAAAATTTTTGCGATACTTTTTATGAAGAGTGTTATAGTAAACAAAATCTTACTTAAATAATTTATGCGCTCATGGATTTGAGCGATACTATCTGTGGTGTTTCCCACTTTCGATTATTCGATTAATACTTCGAGAAGGCCTTTTCTACACCACAAGTAACGAGATATGGAGATTAGCTGATAGATTTTTAATTCTATCTTCGGCAATTAGTATCTACAACTGACGCGTCCAAACAAGGACGAAACGCGTCTTGTAGTCTGATTGCGGGTCACATATCTCCAACCCCACCTCATAATTTTATATTTATGCGCTCATGGATTTGAGCGATACTATCTGTGGTGTTTCCCACTTTCGATTATTTAATTGAAATATACGAAACTTTAAGTATCGATGAAGGAATTTAAATACTAAACGGTACAAATGCTATTATTTACGAACGGAAAAAAATACGAATGGACGAAATCAAAAAATCTAGGCGACAGATATTAGAAGCCAGAAAGTTAAAAAAAAAAATTTTTTTAATCAGGGTATTGCTACACATGCATTTAAATTTTTCAATAGACCCAACCTAGATTACATATCCGAAATTTTTAAAATTTCTGAAAATAGAAGAATCCCTCTACGCAACAGCCATCTAAGGCCCAATACACCCTTGAAAAGATCTACCATGGGGAAAGATTGTCTGTCATCAAAAGGTCCATTTATATGGAACAGGCTTTCTAATGAAATAAAATCAATCACAGACTATAACGTTTTTAAACACAAGATCAAGGAAAGAATTTTTAACTTTCTGGATATAGTTCGCAGACCTAATAAATATAGACTATAATTCTGTGTTTTTTTTCTTTTTTTTTTTTTACTATGCTTCGGCTGAATCAATCTCTATGTTTTTGTGTGTGATGTATAACGGGACCACAATAGAAATATTGTTGTGACAAACAATTTTTGTGCCTATCCTTGCCCCTGTTTGTTTTATATCTAAATGTTTATCCTTGTTGTTATTTTTTCTCTATTCTTGTCTTGTAATTATCATAGAATATTTATATTTGTTTGTGGTAGAATAAATACTTAATTAACTTATCATCCCTGAGTGGAAAATAATATCTTCGAATCCAGTAGCGAGAATAATTTCACCGATAGTTTATAACAAAAAATAAGGTACTTGATTCAAATCAATGTATAAAGATTTGCGAAAGTATGGCAAGCCAAAGTTAAGAATTGGACTAACATTAACTTATAACAATAACCGCAAAGCTCGCTACGCTCGCAAAAATAAATTCTCTGTCGACTACATTGAAATTAATTTCGATTTGGTAACTAACAACAAATACATCATGTCTCGATTGAATTATCTGTACTGTTCAAATATTATTATATCGGCCCGAATTTTTTGCCGAGTAAGCTCCTTAGTATAGAGATTTTACACGTTACTGCCAAATGAGCTCCTGCTGCAAAGCTTGCTTTTTTGCTTTTGCAAAAAAAATAAAAGCTTCTTGAAATTTAAATATAACTTAACTGGTTAAATCGAAACTATCTAAGTCTATAATTATAACGCAGTAGTGCAATATCGTTTTTTTTAAAGTAATTGTCAGTTGGACAATACAATGATTTACTTATCAAAAATTTCCTGTTTCTTTACCTCCCCGTCCATTCACACAAATAGGATTCTAACATTTTGCGATGTGTACCGTTTAGTCGTTTGTTTCTTTCTTTGGAAGTTTTCCACGATCATTCTACATTCTGGGAGTGCGACCTCTTTTGTGAGTCTACAAAAATTAATGCTATGGCTAAACGTAAAGTGGTGAATCTCCATACCCTGTATTTCTGCGATACCACCATACGCCCTCCAAAAGTCTGACATAATTGTCGTTCCTGGTGTTATTGAAGCTTCGATAATCTGCAGTAAAGTAGCGGCGCTACAATCAGGAACGTTTTACATAAAACTTTCCTGTGTCTCCCAACAAAATCCACAAAACACCCATTGTTGTGACTATACACAACTTTGATGATTTTTTTGTCATGTAAAAATGGAGACTTCAACAGTCATACCAAAATACCAATTGACACTGGACTCGCAAGAAGGTCTGCTGCACATATCTTTCGTAGATAGTTGTCGTAGTCGATCTTAGTGTCTTTTCTTCTTCCGAGTTCTGTTTCTACAAATTTTATACTTTTGTACTGCTTTGAACATCACTATATAAACAGTATAATGTCTCTAAAAACGTTTGGACCCCTGCAGCCAAATATCTTTTCGTAAGGCAAACTCTATTCGACAATCACGAGAACGACATCTCCATATATCACTTTTATCCCCTAGTTGGAGGGTCATGTCGTGACCGTTTACACACATTCTTTACACACACTTTGGGATTATGCAAAATGCCCCGTAATAGCAAAAATTGGACGCTTGCTTTTATGTCATGAACAATGTGAGAAAATTTCAAAGAATTCATTTTCGCTTACTTCTACACAATTCTAAAAAAATTCGGGAAAAATGCTGCAAAGATGCAAATTTGAAGAAAAAATAAGAAGAAAAAATAACAGACGTATAGAAATATTTTTTTGGTTCTTACTGGAAATGATTTCTGCTATCCCTACCATTTTTGCAGGACCTGGAAAATATTTGCCAGATATAAATATAATTCAAACCAGATTCGTACCTTCAGTGAGTAAATATTCTTGTGTATTACGGACCCCTAGAGAAAGGGCGGTCTCAATTTATTGTTTTTTTTTCAGGTTTACTGGGTGCCCATCTTTTTTTATCACTTGATTCTGAACAGAAATTCGTTCCTACAATGATGCTTTTATGCTTTGAGATCCAAAAGGGGAGAGGATTTTTGGCCAAGGTGGTACCCAATGTTGATACAGCGGTGTTGATAAACGGGGTAAGGTGCTATTTAATGGTTTGGAAAATCAATAACTTATCAGGGTGTTTTCACGAAAATACTTTGCAACAATGAACAGATGCAAATGCAAACCACAGTTACTTGTATTGCATTTTCCTTTATTAAGCCAACTTCATCATCAGGAACGTAGTTTCCGTCACTCCTTCAGCTATCTACTTTTTATCATATCAAAATATGAAATTAGTCGTTATTGATTTTTTATGTCTTTAATAATTATAAATGCCTGAGTTGACAAATTTTTAAAAATATAATTATGAGTTTGCTGTCATCTTATATATTTTCCTGACGCTTATTAACTTTATAATATGTCACTAGGAAGGCGAATATTTTTTCAACTTTTATTTTTAGTTAGCAACTGATTTAGGAAGAAACTCCTTACATTGGTAAAGAAACCTGTGTAAACAGACTGAGTTTTATTGTAATATCAAATTGAGGAATAAAAAAGAACAAGTCGAATAAATCTTCCTTGGTAAATGAGTCAGAAATTTACTTAATAATAAGAAATATTTTTGTGTCTGCGAAGGAGATTTTTCAAACAGCCTCGGTTTGAGAATAATATTTTAATATGAAGAGTTTATACTGAATGTTACAAACTAAATGTTTGTGCATGAAAGTAGAAACATGAGATTAAGTTTAAATTTTACTACGAAAATTATTATTGGGTTATCGTTGTTTATGATTGTTCTTCAAATAAATTTATTTTTTTTAAATTGTAACAATTTTACGAAGGATCCTAAAAATTTTGATTTATCACATGGTATAAATAGCGTGAACACTGTACTTGAATGTAAAAGCGAGATTGAAAAGCTGAAGCAAAGAATTTTAGATTTAGAAGATCAACTAAATAAGTATAAGAAACTCAAAAAATATGTTATCTCAGAGAAACTACACCAAAACAAGGAATCGTTATCTGAAGCAAATTTTCTTAATCGTTTTATTCCACGCACAGAATTTGAAGTGATACCATTTACAGCGTTTACAAGCCAACATTTGTTTGGAGAAATTGGATTCCTTTCAAAAAAACCGGCTTCTTTACCTATCGGCCGGAAAGGAGAAGAAATGTATGAGGTCCTTGAATATGCAATACATAACTTAAATATTGATATAGAATCAAAAGCTGATCGCATAACCTTAGAAAACTTTTCGGAAGGTATCACTCGTAACGATTTAACTCATTGTACTGTGTATGACTTATATTTTCGCAGCAACCACTCCCCGTATATATTTAAAAGGCTAAAGGTACTTAGACCATTTACGTCGCTCCAAAGTATCGGTAACGTCGAAACAATAGATTCAACAAACGAATGGATTAATTTGATATTACCATTGGCTGGGCGTTTAGATAAATTCAAAACTTTTCTAAACCGCTTTATTGACATGGCAATAAGACTCGATCAAAGGGTTTTTTTAACCATAGTTTATTTTGGAATCGACGGCCAGGAGGAGCTTAAAGAAATTATGTTAAATTTAGCACAAAAAGAATCTTTTGAAAATTATAAAGTAATATTTAGAAGAACGGAATTCAATCGAGGCCAAGGTTTGCAAATCGGGGCCGAAAGTTGGAAAAAAGGCAACGTTCTCATGTTCTTTTGTGACGTTGACATTTATATAACTAACGATTTTTTAGAACGCTGCCGTTTACACGCATCACCTGGTTTAAAGGTGTATTATCCAATAGTTTTTAGCCAGTATAATCCAGAGATAATATACGGTGGTCAGGCACCACCTCCGCTCAAAGAGCAAATGAAAATAATAACAAGCGATGAAGGGTTTTGGAGAGACTTTGGGTTTGGAATGACGTGTCAATACCGAGATGATTTTTTCGCTATTGGAGGGTTTGATATGGCAATTAAAGGTTGGGGTGGGGAAGACGTAACTCTTTTTAAACAGTATATAAAGTCTCGGATGACAGTCTTGCGTGCGTATGATCGTAATCTTATTCATATATATCACCCAAAGAATTGCAGAAAGACATTATCAGATGCCCAATTTATTGCATGTTTGCAGAGCAAAGCAGCATCAGAGGGATCGCATAAACAATTAGGTATGTTAGCCTTTGGGTCTAGTTTAGTAAACGGAAAAGATCCTAAATGGGCAGAACGTTTAAAATCTTCTTTAAATGATCTTCCGGGATCAGAGAAGGGAAAATAGCTTATAGATAGTAACTTGAGTAGTTAGTTACCTTTTATAACGTTTTTTAATATAATATATTTAAATGTTCATAGTCACATCGAAGTTTTAATGGCATACATACTTTTTCAATTTTTTATAATCGGTTTTCGTTTTCTTGTGACTTGCTTTGTTCACTCATGAAATCTTTTATAACTTCAGGAACTAACTCTCGTTTTCACTCGGTAACGCGGTTTTTACCATTTGACATGTAAATCACTGCAAAATTGGATTTTCTGACAAAAAACAGAAGCGGAACATGAGGGAAGACCACATTTAAAGACAACATTTAAAGCGAAACTTAATAGGTAATATAAATTTTTAATAGGTAAGACAAATTTTTGACATTTTCAGGTAACTTGATTACCAGAAAACCTGACTGGTTATCTAACATATAAACTAATGATCCATTCTCTTAATCAGAATTAACAATTGCAAATTAAATTCTAAATCAGCAAGTTATATTGATCCAATAGGAGCAGATATAATAATCAATCATACCTGCTTCAGCTAATAAAAGGTAATTTATCCAATGTGGATCTGCGATACGGTGCGCCGACAATTTCTCACTCGATAATTTCCCTCATGACAGAATCCTACGCCACATTTTCCCATTGGACATTTTCCCACAAGGCAATATCTCAATATGGCAATTCCAACTGAAATTTTCCCATATCAATTAAAATTAAAAAAAATTTGCGGGGAGAGATTTTCGCATCCTTTGAGATTTTACTAAAAATCATGAAAGTACTTGTGATGTTTTCATGATATAAATCGTCAAAAAGAATGTTTATCACTTTTTATTTAAGAAGGAGAACAAATAATTAAACTCCAATAAAAAGATGAATGATTTCAATTAGTTTCAGACAATGGGACAATGATGCATAAGCAACAAATTCAAAGCAAGAAATGGAAAAACATTATTAATCTCATAAAATAATACAATTATAAACTATAAAAACTTACAAAAATAGGTCGGTAATAGGCCTTTTGCCATTATGCCGTGCAATGCACAAACAAACAGCAAAATTGCAACAATTTTTTGTAGCGACTGTTATTTTTAATGTTAACATAATCATTTGTTTTGGTTGGTTTTGATATCTCTTTTTTAATGCAGTCTGTCATATAACGGGGAAATGTGATCAGTGTGTTGTATCTATATGTAATAACAACCGATCGAAGAAACGCGTAAAAGTATGTTTTTAAAGATAAAGATATATAGAAAGCATTTTCTAGCAGTCAATTCAAGTCCGTTAATTGTCTTGAAAAATACTTAGTTACATGGAGCAATATTATAAATGGAGAAATAATAAATTCTATTATAAAAAAGAACTAATTGTTTACTGTAAATAAATATGCAAGAATTTGTGCAAATCATTTTGAATATGGAAAGTATATGTATATACTTAAAAGTATATACATATACTTGAGCATGTATCACCTCCTAAACAAAAAAGAAAAGCACAATTATATATTCTTTCGAGCAAAACATCCAGATAAGGGGGCAACAGTTTAAAGGCTGATTTTACAAAAGCTTCATACAAAAACTTACATTTCAGAACAGACATAAAACATCGTATTCTTCTCAAAGCATTAAATTTAATTTTGGTCTTTGAACAGATTCCTTTAATATGAGTCTTAAAGTGATCCTGTGGTGATGAATGAGTTTTTTTATATGTGATAATTTAAAGCTGATATGACAGAGATTTACAAATATAGAAAATGACTTTTTATTTCATCAAAAAAGCATCATTCGTTCAAGAGTTATAACCATTCTAAGTTTGTGTAAAAGTGAAAGTTATATAAAAAAATTGTAATATATTTTCTACTTTCTGGTATATTAGTTCCAGTACTTAAACCTTAATAAATTCACTACTTAAGGTATTAAAATAAAATTAGGTACTAAAAAGAACAATTTTGCTTACTCAAAATTATATAACCACATATCGCTGACTGATTCCAGACCCTTATGTAAAAAAAGCACATAATTAGCTAACCTGCTGACACACAAGGGGAAATTTAAAAAGTATAATTAAAACAACATGTTCTCTTCATTATTTCCCATAACTGCACCAACTTTAAAGTATTATAAAGTTAAGTTTTTTCTCTAATTATACTCCTATACTCTGTTATAATTACTAGACACTAACGTACAGGAAGTTAAAAACATAACACGTTAAATATATCAAGAATTTCAATTTTAAAATTGTAGTCTACTAATTATAGTAAAAAAAAATCGAATTTTTAGAAGCACCTTTTTTTACCCATTTTTAAGTATGTAGAATTCGATTTTGAGGTTCATATTGCCTTAACAATAAAAATAAGTCAAAATTAAGTTTCTTTAGGCCAGCCACATTTGTTTATTTTCACATTCTCTTTTAACGACGGTTTTTAATCCCGTTGTTATGGGGTTTTTGACCAGATTTTTGCACCAATATAGACATTGTTATATGTTTTCCAATCTACAAATCACGGTGAGTTTTACGGATTATTTCATTTTCTTGAATGTTCACTCTTCCAAGCTAATATTTTAGTTAAAAATTGCATAGCACGAAGACAAAAAAGCAAAAATAGTCGAGAAAAGTGGAATAGTTATACATACTATATTTGAGCTATTAAACGTTACATCATTTACAAGTTATCTTAAAAGCTGCATAAAATGGGAGGATCAAAGCGAAAACAAGCTTCTTACAGAGTTTATTCTGAAAAAAAAAGAGGAAAACTCAAGGGTTACAAGTTCATCAAAACTTCTGCTATACCAGAAACACCAGAGAGTTTATTACCTCGATCTGCGAAAGTATAAATTTTAGTAGCCAGGATGATTTTAATTTTATAAACTTTGCAATAATTTCATATGCTTTTAAACTTCTAAAGTGTCCAATCAAGTGGTATTTGGAGGCAATAAGATGGTATTTTGACGCGAGATATCAAAAAGTTCGGACTTTGTATTTTCATGTTGCAATAACTTATGTAAACGGATAAACAAATTTGATTCATCTAACACATTTTCTAAAAATATTACTAAATACTAAGAGACACCACCCAGTAGTAGTAGTCAAAATGCAGGAAACAAACCTTTTGGTGTTAATACTCGTACCGTCATTGCTTTCCGCAGGTTTAAACTGCGTTTTGTGGAATAATGAATATGAAACCACCAATGAACAAAAACAGTTTTAATTCAATTAAAACTGTGCTTGATGTTATCGAAAAGTTAGCAGATATTAGTATTAAATCTGCGGCCAGTGAATTAATTCCGCCGAGAAATGACTGATTTTATGGCAAGTTTCGATGGTACCTCGCAGAAGAGGTTACGCCTCTAATAACAGTTTAGAGGCTGCAGTTTCTGTTCAAAGTGGGAAATCCTTAGACATTCAAATTGAAACAAAAACATATAAACCATGTAGAGTATCGGATTCCAAGAAAAAAAGCCAAGTATATGAAGCGTTTTATTTGTCGCATGATCTAAACCTCATCTCTGCAGGATCGATGGAGTGGAGTGGTATTTTAAAAAAAATTTAAAGGCTTTGAAAAAATAAAAGTAGCTACGATACACAAAATATATAGGGACACTGATAGTTCTTTTAACACCGTTGTTGCTGCTAAACCATATCGAAATAACAAAAGAGGAGTGCATTGGTCATGTATAGAAACGGGTTGGTACGAGATTACGTAAATTGAAAAAAAAAAACACTCAATTGGAAAATGATTGGAGGACGTTTGACAGAAAGAGTAATAAACTGTAATAAAAGTTGCTATGGTATGGCCATACGTCAGAACTATGATAATTTATATTTAATAAATCAGATGTCGCGGTATTACTCCATTATTCTTGAAAAACAGATGACGAAACGCACCAACGATTTTGTTTGCGAACGAAAGTTTCGTGGTGCAGGTATCAAGCCAATAAAATTACTGACAAGTCTGCGCACAAATAGTTACACAATACTAATACCAATTTTTAAAGATCTGGGGGCAGATAGTTTACCAAAACTATGTCTTCACGGTAAAACGAAAAATCCGAACGGATTATTAATTCAGATTATATGGAAGCAGTGTCCGAAATAAGTATTTGTTGAAAGAAATACCTTAGCATTATGTGTAGCATCTGCAGTTTTGTCGTTTAACGGTGGAGATAGATTTTTTAGAAAGCGTGTTTTCGAAGTTTAGTATGACACCAGGAGTTTAATTGATTTGAGAAGTTTTTGTTTAAACCGTGACATCTATCGTGTTCATAAAAAGAAAAAATAATACAGCTTTCCGACAAAGTTAAGACGAAAAAAAGTTAAAAGCTATTAGAAAAGGTTATCATCATCAAAATAAAGAAGTAGAATGTGTTGTATATGGTAGTGTAGAGTTTTATTACATTTAGTTTATTTAAGGACTTGACATACCTATCAATGTTCAAACATTGAACAAAAGTGGGTTTTGAAAGGGTTGCAACTAATGCTTTCAGGAATGTGTTTGGTCAGCAAATATCCATAAATGGTGGTTTTTTCATTTGACACAGTCTATTTTTTAAAAAAACATGTGAATTGGGGCTGCGGCAATATATTGTTGATGGAAGCCCAAAATTTAGACAAGGTTTTCGTGTGTTTGTTGGATTGGTTGATAGGCTGACATTCGTACCCTAAGAAATCTTAGTCTCGCAGATAAATAACATTCCCAACCCTTTGGTTCAACTTTTAATTAGATTAGTTTCAAAGTACTTACATCTTTAGACATGCAATTGCGAAGAGGGAAAATACTCTAACAATGTATCCCCCGCAAGTGTGGAGTATATTTCAAGTAACAATACAAGGGGCACTAACAATATTTGCGAGAGCCGGAATAATTCATCCAACTCACTTGTTGGCAAACAGCATCCATTATTATCTGAGGTAAGAGAGCATCAAAAAAGATTACACAAATGTAAAAAAGGCTCTGATTAAGAGTCAGTATGGAACACCCTTGGCACAAGTTATTCGTCACAAGACTCGCACATATAACAGGAATGTGACTAGACTTTGCCAGCAATACCAGATCAATGTATACCACCGAGACATGCTTAGTTACTTAAAACGTATCAGCTATAACATTAGAATTTAGACAAAAAAAATTACTTAAATAATGGTATTAGATATATGTTTTTAGATATGTCATATTACAAATGTTGCAAAGCTTATTATATATTAGGTACAACAAGTATGTTACAAAAACTTCAATTTCATGTACTTAATCGTAATTTTTTCTCCTAATTTCTATTTTATTGACTTTTCCACACACCATACCTGCAAATAACTATGGTACAGATTGTAAATGAGTTATTATTAAGTGCCAATCTTATGCTGAAATTTTTTTTAATAGGATTTTGGGAACATTTCTTGATGGGATTTTGTCAGGTGGGAAATTGCCGCGTGGGATTGTCAGGTGGGAAACTGTCGAGTGGGAAATTGTCAGTGGTTCCTGCGAAACACAACAATATTTATTTAAACATACTAATATCAACTCAATAACGTTTGTTCAATTGCGTTTTTAAAATTTTTGGTTGTTGTCAAGTCACTTCTAAATATTATTAGGGAATTTTAACAATTTTCACAAAAGGAGCACGCTTATTGCGAAATAACGAAAAAATATTAAAATTTGTTTTACAACGTATTTCTTTAACATAAAAGCACTAAAGCAAACACGAAAAACTATATTAATGTAAGCGTGATGATAAAAAGTTCTAGGCGAATTCATGCAAAAATTTCGCCTGCTGGGAAGTCAGAAATTTCCTTCCAATATGTTGATAGATTACAACTCAATAAATTCGTCAAAATAAGACTTCATGATAGAAAAATATTTGAATGAAAAGCAAATAATTTGTTTGCATAACAGTTATATGCATAATAAATACAAAAAGTATTTTTTTTCTCCCTCCACCTTCTCTAAAAAATATAAATTAAAAGCAATTGCATTAAATTTAAACAATACATTTATTAAATTTCTTGAAATACTAGCTAGACGTGTTATGTATGACATTAGACATGGACATTTGGCTTCTCATAATGGAAAAACATGCGAATCACAGCCAGGATAACACGATCTCAATTTATAGGTTTTTATTTTCTGATTTTACATATTGCACACCAGTAAAACGTTTAATATCAATAAAAAAAAAAAAAAAAAATAATAATAAATAAATAAAAAAATTTTCTAGATAAAAATTTCAAATAATTTTTTCTTAAATTAATATACGACTTTTATTACAATTAAGAGAAATTTCAATAATGGTTTTTATAAACCACTTGGCACGCTGTATTACTTCGAAACGTCTGGAATACTCAAAATTATCAGGAATAATACTCCATAACACGTCATATTGAAATCAAACTCATTTAAGGTTATGATCATAACAAAAATTTTCGGCATTTAAGTCAAAAATAATCTACGTTCAAAAGTGTTATCTTGTTTTTACTGACTGTCTGGTTTTATCAAAAGAAATTTCCTTCAAAAATAAAAGTTAGATTTTAAAACATTAATCTTTCTTTAAGAAGTGTGAAATTTTTAAGCTGTTTAAAGTGTCTTCGGTTTTTGTTAATTTTAAACTTCGATAACTTTTTTTATATGCTTTGCTGATGCCCTTCGAAGGCTTCTTCGGGAGAATTAATAGCCTCGACTGCCCACCCATTCCATTGAAACCTCTGCGTATCACGCCATTCGTGCTTGAGGGTTTTGGTAAATTTTGAGTAATAAGTTTATTTTTAAATGGTCTGTTATTGATGTCTCGTAGCGGCAAGCGAGATTCCCCCATGTGAGTGGTTGCAACAGGCTTTAAATTGAATCTAAAAAAAGAGAAAAATATATTTCTTAAAAAATTAATCAAAATGTAATTTTTAGATCAAATTCCGTAAATTTTTAGGGACTTGGGCCTGTTAACATTTATTATAAAAAAATATATATAATAATAATAAATATCTATAATAATATTGAATGCTACTTAAAGAAAAACTTTTATTTATTTGAAAAAAAAAAAGAAAAAATGGCAGTGGTGCCAAAAAATTAAGTTTATGACAGGTGCGACAAAAGACGCCAAACTTTACGCGCAATTTTAAATATAATCCATCTTAAGAGAAATGCCTATAGTAGGACAGGCGAGAACTTAGTATTAAAAATTATTTTCCACTTTTTTCAAAAATCTAAAATCGCCTTTTCTCTACTTTTATGACCTAAGGGTGAATTGAGTGAGGTTTATCTAATTCCAAGATAAAAACTACAGATTTCTGTTAGAGAAGTATCTATTCTATGTGAAATAGAAGTCCATTAACTATAACCACCATTGTATTGCTAAAAATACCCTCCAAGCTTGTTTACAGCATCACTTTAGAGGCTTCTATTTTAGGCAAAATCTACCACTGCTTTAAATTATTTTTAAGCCTAACCACGCCACATGAATTGAGTGAGTTCCATCAGTCATAACTGCTTAAAAATTAAGCAATTTTAACTCAGTTTTAAGTTTAAAAAAAAAATACATATATATATATAAATAGATGGTATTTTAATTTTTTTTGAGAAAAAATTTGAATGAATGAAATAATAATGCACTTACTCATCTGCTATTAGATCAAGACTATTATTTTCTTCATCATCAGGCTCATCCCTTATTTCTAAACTCTCATTTGTATCATCTTCGACATAAAAACGAGAGTTTTTCTTGGCTTGCGTTAGATCAGGACTAAACAAAATTCTTATCACTAAAAAATTGATCTTCTGTTTATATCAAATCTGTATGCAGTATTTACCGTATAAAACATGCAGTTAGTTACTAATGGACTTACAGGAAATAAATATCCTAACTGTCAAACAAAACCCCTACGCCAGTCATGGGAATAAAACTCAGTCGACTAGCTGACATCACCAGAAATAAAATCTTCTAGCTAAATCTGTGAACTTAAATATAGGTGTCTTGATTTAAATATAAACGTTGGCGCTTTTATTTAAGCAGTGCCTATATGCAAAAATCGAGCATTCAACAAGTGGCCATACGAGCCGAAAGATTTCTTGTAATACTAATAAAATCCTTCAAAAGATTTTATGAAACTTTTTAAAGGTGCCGTTTTCGGTAAACAATTGGCCATATTTGGGCATATTATGAACTAAGGAATTAAGGACTGAAGCCAAATTTCAGAAAAAAAACTAAAGGTTATTGGGAAAACTAAAGAATATAAAGACAGGGTGAATTTATATTGTTTTATTGGCCTTGCAGAGAGAAATGAATAAGAAATGCTTTTCACTGATAAAAATGATTGCAAATAAAGCTTCTTAGTTGTTGAATTCTTTTTATACTGTCCGGTCAGCATCATTCTAGTTTAGCATGACAAATTACAAAAATAGCTGTCTCAACGTTATAACTTTTTTATGCATTTGTAAATCTCAAATAAATAAATCAAAAATATACCTGACAGCATTTATTCGTTTGACGACTGTTAATCTAGAGCTTGAGTCAAGAGATAGTTTCAAATTGCATATCTGGTTAGTCAGTTTCTAAAATATATGTTTCATCAGTATAGTATAGATAGAAGAGATGTTTTAAAATTCAAAAAAAAAAAAAAAATAATAAAAAAAAAATATTAAAAAAAAGGCAAATAGTCGTTATAAACAGGTGCATGCGAGGAAAAAATTTATCCAATTTTTAGTCAAATTTTTGACAGTCAGGTATCATTCTATGAAGTAATTGAAGTAATTTAACCTAGATTTTTTTCCCCATAAACCCATAATGGCAGATTTTGAGATGTGACGTCTATGCCCACAAGACCGAAAATCATTTTCATAAAATGTGGTCATGTTAAATACCGTTGGATAAATAATCTTAGACTTATTGAATTTATATACTGAAAAACGGCAATTATATA
>JAUZNK010059612.1:0-31626 GCA_035046665.1 Euphysa ruthae
CCGCTTTTTAAGGGGTACTAACACTTAAAATTATGCGAAGATTTGTAAGTCTTTCTTAAGAAGTATTTTCAGATTATTGCACAGCACATTTTTTGTTTAGAATTTTTATTTATTTCACTAGAATACGCCACCACCACCACTTCCACCAGCCGATTACAAAAGAAACGCACCTTTACTTGAATCTGATGATATAGATAGACAAACTTATAATACAATAAATAAAAAAGGCAGTAAAAAGCAAATCCGAGGTAGCAAACATTCTTATACAGAAGTAAAAGAGGTTATAAATGAGTCATTATCAAGTATGGAATTATATGACACGCCAACTAGAATACGTAAAACGGAAGTCTATAACGAAGATTTTTATGATTCCCCACCACTAATAATCAACTCTGTTAATTCTTCAGATCTAAAAATAAGAAAACAACCGTCGCCTAGGAACAAGCATAAAACTGATTTCACACACTGTAACGAGCAAACTAAAATTTTAAAACCTATTCAAACAAACAAGAGTGAATCAACAAATGATGACTTTTATAGTGCTCCCAAGACCTTATTGAATTCTTTTAATACAGCATCTCACAATCTGAGTGAAGATACATATGATTATCCTGTAATACGAACGAAACGCTCTCAGAGTGAAACATTTCATAATATGCGCGGGGATTTATTACATCTTCCAGTTACTGAAGAAGAAAATGAATACGATACATTAAATGAAAGAAATATAAACCCTTTGCCAGATCGTTCCTCTCATTGCACTAATAGCACTAATGATTTAGAAGATCCATTAAAGCCTCCAATTATTTCAAGACTTCTTAAAAAAAGACGAAGTGAACCAACATTAAATTTATGTAAGACATTTTTATTTTTGAATCTAGTGTTTTATTTAGTATCAGTAATTTAGTACAAGTAACTTTCACGAAAAAAATATTTCCAAGAATTAGATACATATATATCAAAAATTGAACCTTATTCTATCCGATGAGGGGAGAAAAATAATGAAATTACTGACAAAATAACATTATTTCCATCATCGATGTTAAATAAAATTTAAACACAAAAGAAAGTAAATAAACTATTAACATGAGAAAATTAAATATTTATAGCGGTTACATGTTGATGACCGGGATAGCACACGAAAAGTTAAGGCCTTTTTTACATTCAGTTGCGAAACATGATCTTAAGCCCAGATTTTTTTTTTCCTTTCCCATTAAAATTTAATTAATGTTAAGATTCTTTTTTATTTCAGCTTTTAACGAGGTCAATATTTTACAAGCTAAAAGTCCTCCACCTTGTAAGTATAAGTATGTTTAGAATTTCCTTTGTATTTTATGTACTCCTCTGTATATTTTCTAAGAATAAATATCACTCCTCTGTATATTTTCTAAGAATAAAGGTCACTCTTCTGTATATTTTCTAAGAATAAAAGTCACTCCTCTGTATATTTTCTAAGAATAAAGGTCACTCCTCTGTATATTTTCTAAGAATAAAGGTCAAGAATAATGTTAAAAGAATTTTATTTCAATTATGTTGATGGCTTTGTTCTCCACACAAAGTGATAGATTCGAGCGAAAATTTTTAACTAAGAAATTTTTAGAAATTTTCAAATGAATTATTGAGGTTCTATGTTGGGCATGTGCGTAGTATGCGTGTTGGTGACGATGACGATGACTTCAATCTTGATCAAAATTCTTTAAATATCCAATCAAATACCCTGTATTTGTTTAAAATGAAGAATAGTTTACATTGATTCTATGACAAAGGAATGAAATAAAGTCATTTAAAAAAAGTTTAGAGACACATTGATTTCATATTTATATAAGTTTTCAAACCATTTCAGCACTCGATATTTTTGTTTGTTAATGAAACAGAATAGAAGCTAGACAATTAAAAGAAAGAAAGAAGATTAAAAACTAAGAATAGTAACGGTATTACTCAGGATAAAAACTGTACAGGATGAGTGATAAGATGAATGATAAGAATTTGTTTATAGCTTTCGCCTGGCAATCAATTGATTCAAATTCAAACTTTAATATTTTAGTACCTCCACCAAATCTGCCACCGAGAAATAATTCAGTTAGTTCAAAGGTAAGTCCATTTTACAAATTTTGATGTTCCAGGTAAATAATTTTTAAAATATATATATGTGTATAAAAGTATATATATTTTGATTAATCCTATAATTTTATATATCATTAAAACCAATATTCTTGTATTGGACTATCCAAATATTTGATTCTATAATAAGAATCGACACCATTTATATTATTTATAGCAAAATGTTTTAAACATTTAATTGATAAACTTAAGTAGTTTTTATCATTTCTCTTTCAGCCGCCGCCTCCTGTGCTGCCCCCGAAAAGAGACACCAAACATTGAATGAATTTTGTATAAGACTTATCATGCTGGTTCTTAATGGCGTATTGGTGATCGCCAGAAGATTTCTG
Organism: Euphysa ruthae; assembly: GCA_035046665.1. Classification (NCBI taxonomy): domain Eukaryota; kingdom Metazoa; phylum Cnidaria; class Hydrozoa; order Anthoathecata; family Corymorphidae; genus Euphysa; species Euphysa ruthae. Next base: position 2,451 of record JAUZNK010059612.1, read on the forward strand.
ACGAATTTTTTTTTCACAAATGCTTTGTAAATCAAAAAAACAAAGAAAAAAAATAATAACAGATTAACCGAGAAAATTTGATGCATCGTAATTAGCGTGTACAGTGTCTAAGGAACTGTTTATGTGAATCTGGAACATGGTCTAGTATGCTAGCTAAGAATTAAAGCTTATTTCTAATCTTAAACCATTTCCTGGATCAATTCGTCTATAATACAATCTGCTCACGATTCATACATTTAAATGAGTCGTAAAATTGTCAAAATAAAACTTGTCCCGAAAGGATATAAAAAAACTAACATTTCTTCAGGTCAAGGAAAAAAACGAACTTTCTGTGTAAGAAAATATTTTGAGGGCCAATTTAGATTATTCTTCATAGATAAATTAGTTTTACTATGCATAAATATTTGGATAGATTAGAAATTTAGATTTGAATTTTCAACATTAGGTAAAAAATTATGTTTGTCTGTGTGTGGAAAATTAAAGGTGCAAACAAAAACGGATATTTATTATGGGTGAAAATTGTGTTATAAATCAAATAATTTTGAAAGATATGTTTTAAAGTCAAAGGGGATAAAGCCCGCTCTTTAATCTTATTTATTCGAGATTTATAAATACTGATTTTTTAAGGTTGAATATATTTCTTAAGGTTTTATATATATAAAAATTGTTTAAAAGAAATATACATCTCTTAAATAATCATGTAAATAATTATAAAGACAATAAAATAAAAAGTAAACATGGGTCTTTGTACTGATTTTTTTAGTTCCGTACTCCAATAAATTCTAAAGAATTCCAGTTAACCTAGTTTAGTGGAACTGAGAATTTATAACGCTTTCATGGTTGGAAAACATCTTTTGTTGCATTGAGACTTATTTTTTGTGAAAATATCACCAAACTGTTGAATTTAACTCTACAAATAAGAAATTTATATGCCTAAAAGACCTTCTAAACCATTTGAAAAATAAATTATTGTTTTTGAACTTTGTTAAAATATTGTTTTTATAATTTAAGAGATTTTTTTATTTGATTTTTATAATCTCAGTGATTTTTTTTTTTTTTTTTTTTTGAAAATGGATAAGCCGAAAAATTGAATGAATATATATCTATATATATATTCGCGAAGCCAACACCAAAATATAATCGATTTAATTTGGTTCACAAAAATTAAAAATTAAATTTTAAAATTTAAAGTGATACAGCATGTTTATAAAAGTAGCTGTTGAGACATCCATCCGCGGTAGGATGGATGGCTCAACAGCAAAATAACTGTTATGGCTAAATATGCGCAGTATTTTTGATGGGTAGTTCATAATTCCAAAATATTCTAAGGTTTTTCATATAAGGCGAAAGATATAGTAAATGATCTGGAGGAAGAAGGTAATAAAGTTGTACTTAGTTCTTGCTGCAACTGTTTCGACTGATATAAATGATCTAACAGCAATTGTGATAATGTGCATAGGTATTGTCTTTCGTGGGTTTTGTTTTGGTGAATAGCAGATTAGGGAAGAGTCTACAAATCTGCACCTGCTCCACCAATTACAGTTCTGAATTAGATATAAGTAGTTGGCCAGCCAGCAAGATGCTTTATGAAAGAGAAAATGGCTATATGACATGTAGCCATGTGTTCTCAAAAACGTAGGACTGGGTCGAATTTATAATGGCGGAATAAAATGTAAACAAACAAGGACTGTAATTGGGGGAGGAGGCAGTAGAGAAGACCTTGAATGTTCTAAGTGAACAGTAAAACTGAAATTCCTGATTTTTTCATAATATTTTTCACATGATTGTAGAATTTGCAATAAATCTATAGGAAAAAAAATTGGTAATGTACACAAGGCCAAAATTGAAATTCTAGGATATTTTAAAATTCTAATTTCATTTTTAAATTTTAAGCGGCAGAATGTTTTGATTCTAAACGCGAAGTTTAATTTTAAAGTTAGTAAACAACTAAATTAAAAACAATTAGTATAATAAAGAATTTAATATTTTATTGGCAGATGACTTTGATGATTACAATGAACAAATAAGAGCAAGTTTTTTTAAACGTTATAGGCTATTTAGTGTGGGACTTAAAATAAACATTACGCTTCAATAGTAAAGACCAAAAAAAATTTCATATTTCTTTATTTTAGAACATGCTCACATTTCCCGAACTGGGTAATAACTCTCGCTCTGATGAAAAAGGTTAAGAAAGCGAAACGATATTGAAGAAGTGGAACAAAAAAGCCAAAAAGACAAAAGATCCTTTTAAAAAGAAGGGAAGGAAATATGTATTCAAGGAAAGTTATGTAAACTATTTGGCGGATGCAATTAAAGAAAATGACAAATACAAGTAAAACCTACTTTTGGCCAATGATAAAAACGGGGATTATTATAGCAAAGTCATTTCTGATATCAAATATCGGTGCGATGAGAGAAACGAAGTATATCCCTATGACATCAAACAAACAAGGCAAAAATCTAAGTGGAGAGTGTTCAAGCTTGCAGATAAGAATCTTTGAAAGTCAAAACCGCCTCTGGAATCAAAAGATATTAAGAAGACTAGAAGTTAGTGGTCTGTTTTAACAAGTTATTACCAACAGTAAGCTAAATGGACAACCGGAGTAAGCTATAGAACCTGGTAGCATTTGAAGTGACACAGAGAAAACAAGTGGCAGCTCATCATCGGGACCTTCAAAAATTCCGAAACGAAGAAATCATGTTTATACCAGTCCACGAGACCAGGAAGAAGAGCAAAAGACAACTGCTGAAAATTTTATGGCTGAAATGACAACTTCAGTCAAATTGAAACCAAATGTATCAGGTTTGCATATATGCAAAATTTCCATATATACAAACAGAAAATTAGAAAATATTTGAAAATTATATCCACTCTCAGACATTGAAACAAAATTATTCTTTGTTAGGAGGCACTTATTAAACAAGTACTATATATAGCACACATTAAAAATAATAAATATAGGACATTTTTGGTCCTACTAAAATTATAAAAGTTTCGTTTATTCAGCTGGTTGTTCATAGCAGCCAAAATACGTTACATATAGCATTCCTAACCTTAACTCCAGTACCCAATTCAAAGTTGTTCTTTTTTGTATTTTTCAAATGTAGCAAATTTCTTAAATCGTCTCATTTATTACGCATATTGAAAGCTGGATACATCGATAAATCTGTAGCTCTGGGTATCATGCCGCTTCTATTGATACACAAATTATGCAATACGATACAATCAAGTTCTATTGCTTCAACGGTCTCTTTGTGACTTTCACACTTTTTGTTGAGGATACTGGCTTTTCAGTGTTCGAAATGCTCCTTCAGTCACCATACTTGTCCACTGTGGCGATAATTAAATTACCATTTTTCAGTAGTAAAAATTTCATTTCAATAAGGTTTTGCAATCCATGATCACATAAGAAAGGCTCCATAGCCCAAACTCATTGGTGGAATTTTAATACTATCTATAAATGGAACTTTATTTTGAAACTATTTTCCCATGCGTGTTATTTGCTATAAATTACTAGTTTGAATGTATGTTGAGTCAAGAGTGTTTCCAGAAGCACCAACTGGCCCATATAAATCAATATTTAGCATCAACTAAAGCTAACAATACAACTAAATTTGAATTTGTGGCATTGTTTCATTGCAATTACATTTAATAGGTAAATTACTCCCATCAATGGCATAGAGACCATATTTGAGTCGCCACTCTTCCTCCATAACATAAAATTTTTAAAACCTATCTCGGTTTTGGGGAAATGCTTTCCAACTGCATCTACCATATTGTTTCAAAAATTGCCTCACATACCTCAACAACAATTTTAAAAACTTTTGACTAGCTTGTCCACACATTTCAGCAATTATGCACAAGTCGCACTACCTAGTTTATATAAACAGATTCCAAGCCTAATTTCTGGGCTCACTGGCTTTTTTTATAATAAACTCTTTTAAATTTTCGATCCTATCAATTTAAGGATATATAAAAATATTTAACAAAATTTTAAACATCCAAACTCTTACATCAGTGAAAGCCGTGTTGGTGCACGTTATTATCGTTAAAATCCATCTAAAAATAAAATAAATTTTTTTTCGCCAAACCTTATTATCCAAAAAAATCGGCTTATTACATTATTTATCAACTTAACTCTGATCTAATTTTTGTTGTAATTCCTAAATTTTTTGAGCTAGAACCTACACATCGGTTTTCAACATGCTTCGTTTTTTCTTTGATCAAAACTTTTACAAACTTTTTCTTTGTTTTAATAATTTTTAATATTTATTTGAATTGGTGGGAAAACAATATCATTTGCTATTGTAAAGTTCTTTTTTTGAAATTTGTTTTAAACCATCATGAAACCTAACGTTTCAGATTTTCTACTTCATATGCTCTCTCTTGCAACTTATTTGTTATTTCAACATTTAGTTTAGCTCAAAAATCAAATGTTGATTTTTGTATCGATTCTGATGTAAACATACTGGCATACTGACTATATTATACATGTAATAAATCACCTAGAATGTTTTTTGCACTTAAGAAACAATAATGCAAAATATTCTTTGTAATTTTCGAAATTTGATCGCAAAAAAAAGCCAAATTTTTGTGAAAGTATTATGTAAACAAGGTATGCTATTGTTATTTAGAGAACGAAAGATAAATTTATTTAAAAATATTGCTAAAATGGAAAACTTACACATTGAAGGTTTCTTCTATGTCATCTTGTTAGCCATACAGTAAATAAAAGACGTTTTTGAGTAAACGCAACGTCTTTTTTGCACTACTAAATATTAAAATAAGCGCCCCCTATAGCTTTAACTTTGTATTTGAATATTCGCATATGGGCGCTTATTTATGTCCCATGCATAAAACTCACGAAGCAAAAATACGAAAAAAAAACAAAAAAAAATTTAGACCTATTTTAATTACCATTTTCAATGTGAATCTTAATATTTCTGCCTTTCTTGAGCCTAATTCGTGATAAATGTACGGTGGCGCTTGAAAATCACTGCACTTTTTATAAACTGCAAATCCACATGCAAAATATTTTTCAATTTTGCTTGAAGGTTTTGATGCGTCATCGATGGTCAACTTGGTCGTGATTACAACAAAACCATATCAAAATCAACATAGAAGACTTAAGGGATCTTATCCTGGAATTAATATTTTTAAAATTTTAGAATATGTCCTTCATTGAGAAAGTTTTCTCTTTCAAAATCATATGTTGAATAATATTTTTTCAAATGAATGATAATCACTGATTTGCAGCGAATACATTCACATGTACAATTTTAAAAAAGAACATCTCAACATTATGCTATTATATTATAAAATATTTCCACTCTTACAAGCCGATTCACATTGTTGAATTGAATATAATGACTGCTTTTTCCTTCCAATAGAATGAATTTACGTTGCGCCTTTCTTCAAATCGGTTAATTCGAATTGGAACAACACAATGATTTCCAACCCGCACACTTACGCTTATATTGTTTAATTTTTCAAATCTCAAAATTTATAACCGTTCCGGGTGGAGATGATCATTACTAGGAAATAACCGTTCTGGGTGGAGATGATCATTAGTAGGAAATAACCGTTCCGGATGGAAATGATCATTAGCAGGAAATAACCGTTCCGGGTGGAGATGATCATTAGCAGAGAATAACCGTTCCGGTTGAAGATGATCATTAGCAGGAAATAACCGTTCCTGGTGGAGATGATGATTAGCAGGGAATAACCGTTCCGGGTGGAGATGATCATTAGCAGGAAATAAATATGCCAAAAAAAGGCAATAGAAAACAAAAATCATTCTCGTTTTCTACATTGATGTACGCTTCGTTTTAAAGTAATTTTTAAAGATATATAAGTACTACCTCACAATAGATTGTACGCTACTTTACTCAACTCAAAAAAAAAAAAAAATTCTAATCAACACCCAACCACTGCCATTCCGTTGAAAATAACCAAGGTATGAGTTGTTGCATAAGTTGTTGTAAGACCAGTAGTCATAAATCTTTTGTAAAATAAAAATTTGTTGACATTGATAGTATCAATTCCATCATTTGTTTACATTCTTGTCCCTTTAGTTGGAGCCTAGTCTCCTAAAACCGTGTCACCACGAAACATGTTGATCTGTTGTATGGCATAGCTTTCTTAATTCAAATTGAAACTCCGTATCCATTGAGAGAGAATAGCACTCCATTTTTTAGATAATAAAAAAATAGTAAATACTGGCATTTTATAACGGATTGCTCACACGGCGAGCAACTCAGCTCATATAGGCGACAAAAATTTGTGGTAAAAATTAGACCCGATTTTGCTCAGAAATATATATAAAGGCTCAGCACCGAAAGACGATATATTTGGTGATAATTATGCAAAATCAGCTCAAAAGCTGAACTATTCCTCGTTCTTTATATATATTAAAGTCACAAGATTTTTGTAAAACGTGGTTGCAATATTGAATAGAACTACAGTTGTTTAAAAAAGCATTGACCTTAATTTAAGTCATAACGAAATCAAAAGAATAAACTAAAACTTTACGGGTTCACATTTTTTTAAGCCAAGTTTATATAGAAATATATGTTTTTTTAAAACAGACTTTTTCATTTTTTTTTTTTTTTTTTTTTTTTGCTTTCTCAAAATCAACATGCATCTCATCTACTATTTCTATATTTTTATACAAAATGGGCCTTCGTAGTTGAATAATATCGCCCAGACAATCTTCTGAGTATGAGATCAATTCATCTTGTTGATGGTGAACGGCCAGAATTATATCATACCGAAGATTCAATGATGGCTTGTACATCGATTTTATTGGAATGCTTAATTCTATATTCTGCATCGGTGTAGCAAATTGCAGGGTCATGTAAAGACAAAACTGTCATTAAAATATGACTATGTTTGCATAATGTAGAAGTATCACGTCAAAGGACTAAGTGTCGGTTTCTCTAAATTATTTTTAATTTGCTGCCTAATTGAGATATACTGTTGGTAAAGTCACTTTGGTACTCATTAATGGTTTGTAGCTCTACTATGATTTGAGTTTTTGACTTTTCATTGTGTTCTTCATGAGTTGTTATTTTTAAAGCTGTCATTTTAAATGCCAAATCTTCTTGTATTGATTTTAGGTACTGTTTGGGTCCTCTCACTTCAAATTTTCTAGTGTGAGCTTTTTGAAAGTTTGAGGAGCAATAAGATCTCCTATTTTATATTTCCCCTCTTGGATCATGTCTCAGTTTTGCAGCAATTTGCAAGTTTGTTTCTTCTTGTGGTATTGAGACACCATTGCCTAATCTGAATTCAAGAGAATTTAAATAAAGCGTTTAAAAACTAAAGAATTTAGTAATATATATTATTAGCAGAATCTTAAAAATATATAGTTGAGGAAAACTCTTCCACCAGAAATTTCTAACAATTTATTTCTAACAAAATACTTTTTGCTGTAGATGAAATAAAGGAAAAGAGAGTTTCAAGTCAATGTTTTGAGTAAATTTGAATTGTAATAGATGACATTTGACACGTTTATCAAATACTGCAACATAAATGTGTTTTAATTTTAAAATATTCTATCTGTTTCTTATTTTAAATTCATTCCAAATAATTAATAACTTTTTATTAGAATAACACATCACCTTATACTTTTTTGGAAAAATTTTTGTTTAGGTATTAGATAGTTTATATTGGCAAGGTAATAAAATATTGTTTTCTGATTCTACGGCAATAATTTATAGTTTTTTTAAGTGGTAAATGAGGATTGCCTTAGCTTACCTATGGGACAATCTAGATTACATTATGAACTGTTTATATATGATTTAAAGATTCACATTGAATAGAGATTTTTACAACCAGTTGGCTGTGGAAATCATCAAAGATTGTCACTAAAAACATACTTTAATTGAACCCTTTCCCCAACAACAATGTAAATTTTTATGCTATGTTAAAAATTTCTCTATTTAAGATTCTTAATTTGTTAAATCGTCAAAAATGCTGACCCACGCCAAATTTCAGGATTTTAGATATGTTACTAAATTCTCTTTTTCTTCTAATGCGGTAAGGAAATTTTTCTCCAGCTTCTCTGTTTGATTGTGATAACAGTGATACATCAATTCCCTTATCAATCAAAAGCTGCTTAACTATTTGTCTAGCATTACCTGGTCTGATCCCAAACTTGTCTTTTAATCGACGGGCAAGATCTGAATAATTTATGTTGGTTCCTTCTGCGTAACTAAATACTTCTGTAAAACATTCAACAGATTACCTTTTAATGTTTTCAAGAGATCCAACATGATCTTAAGGTCTTTTTAATCCCTAAACATTAATTTCAGTATTTAATTCTTAATATAAGCGTGATAGAAAATGACTTGACCAATAGTCCCTGTATTGTTATAAAGCAAAACCTATATTTAAATAAAATTCTTGAAAGATTTTTTTTTTTAAATACAAACGTTCCAAATTGCCCTATTTTTATTTTATTCAAACACCACTTGTAATATTTCAAATGAAAAATTTACAGTGGTTGCTTTGATTTTCCTAATCCAATATTGAATATGCTTACTCAAAATGCTAATATGTCTACCTTTTGTATATTTTCTTTATTTTTCTTTGTGCGTTTTTCATCTTCTAATAATGGCTAATGCTCTGCATTGTTTGAAATTTTTTTCTAGTTCAGTGATACATATGTTCCAAAAGTCCTAAATTACAGTAATTTTTATGATTTGATGACAGAGAAACAAATCACGTTATTATGACGCAATGTAAGTTACATTATATAAAATCCAGATATTAGCTCCATTTATTTGGTACTTATATTATTTTATTTCACAGGCATAATGCAATAGGTGTGTTGTAAAGACATGCATGTGCATGTCGATGTAGGTGTGGTGGGAAGAGGGTGTAGCTTCAAAACGATGTTTAATTAATGTCTGCGTAACGGCTTCGATAGTAATTTCTTATTCTGTTACTTTTGTTCAGTAAAATACATCGTCGAATAACCTATATTGGTGAGTTTTTTTTTTTATTACCTGGTCAAAATGGCATTAAAGGAAACGAAAACAGACACGTTACTAGGCTGAAACCTTGCACGATTCTCATCGTGCGACTTTTATACCATAAATTTTATGACTGTAAAGGTAGTTTTTCATCATAACAGAAACATTACACAACAAACCAGAAGGAATAATATTTAAAATTTTACTTAAAGTATTTCATAAAACAAAATTTTAACAAAACAGTATGTAGAAAAAGTAAGATATTGTGTGGTAAATATATTGCAAAAAATTACAACTAAATCATTCCTGCCTGACAAAGAAAAATTAAAGCACCATAAATTTTTCTTGCGTAACAATTACATCAAACTTAATCTTTTTATGCATCGCTAACAAAAAAATCCAAACCATCGAAATTTTTTTATAACAGAAAAGAAAAATTTACAAGCAGTCCATGGTCATCTCTTTTACAGGCCTGGACAGCGTACGACGGCAAGTAGAAACTAGAAGCCGATTCTAATGCCAGATTTACACATAGTGAAAAGCTGCTATTGATATATATATATAAATATGAAGGGTTGTTCGGGGTTTTTTTTTTTTGGTTTTTGTTTTTTTGTTTGTTTTATTTTTGGTTTTCAGGAAATTATGAAAAATCATTGAGAAGGGAGTTAGAAAGAATTGCTTTACAGGACAAAACAGTTATAAATTTTTCCAATTTATTAAGGTCTATGCATTGCATATAAATGATAGAATACCTAATTTGGACGGATTTTCGCTCGATTGGCTTTACGTTAATCGAAATGTCTCGCTCAAATTGGAAAGTGTACGGAATGTATTTTAAAACTGCCCTCAAAAATTAGTTTATATCATTAGTTTATGAACAAGAAAAAGTAATTTTATTTATAAGCATCGGCCTTCAGTTTATTTTTCCGTCGTTCACTCTCCAAGCCTGTAGTACATATGTCCTAACATTTTTTCTCTTGTAATAAATATTCGAACATCCTAAATAATATGTTACTTGCGTGACGAAGAATAGTGTTTTCAGCAAACTAAATTTTTTGCAAAGGAACTAATATTTTGTTGCATGATAATTAGGATAGGTCTATATTTTTATATTTTTTATTTCGTGAAACTTACGCATGGCGTCGATAAATTCATTAATTGTGAGCACCCCAAGTATGTCAAAACAGTCTTTCCATCAGTCCGTAGTTTTGTTTTATAAGTAAACGTTCGTTATTTTTTTAAAAGAGATCCTGTTCTTTTGGTCCTGGACCAGAATACAGTCATTTTTGAAATATTTATAATATCAGTTTGACCATTAGTGAACTTCAGTAAGTTGTTAAAAACAGACGAAAAAAACTTATAAACCGACTTTTACCACGTTTCATTAAGCTTTAGTAAGTTTCAAGAGCATTTCATGGTTTGTTGTGAAAAAGAACTTACGCCATAAGCTAAAGTTATTTTTTCGTATAAGTATTGAAAAAAAAAAAAACGATTAACCAAGTTTTCATTATTTGGCTATAACAGTTTCACAACCCCAAAAGTTTAGTCGTTAATTTAAATTTTACTCTCAGATTGTTTAGGGTATACTTCATGTAAAGTTACCGTACTTTTTATGTCTCGTCTCTGTTAGACATTCTATAGTAGCTATTTTTGGTGTTATTCATTTCTCACTTTGAAAAATAGCCTTCATGCATGATTTTTAAAATCCGCAATTTTGGTTTCACAGTTTGAAAAATTTGAATGTGCAATGTAAATAAATATAAAAAACTTAAATGTATTTTTACGTATTTCCAACGTATTTGAATATTTCAACGTGGTGCCAACAGATAGCTTAGAGTTATTAATTTTTATAGAAGGGTCCACAGTTTAGTTCTGGTGTACTTAGAGCTCACATTTGAGCTTACAGTAAATTACCGCTCAGCCAGATATCACAAAGATAACCTTTCGCACCGAATCGAATGCAGCTCATACGCTGAGTGGACCATAACCAGATTTGAATCCGGAAACTGACGTTTGAGAGTCAAATGTCTTACCAATTGAGCAATAATATTAAGGATTGAAATTTAATGCCATTTTAAGGATTACTTTTCTAGATTAATTAGAATATATCATTGTAAACGTGATATATAGCTGATCTGGATGCATTTTGCAATATATAATAGGTTAGAGTTACCAAACTTTCCGGTGTTTTATATATAAAAGAAACATTTTGCACAATATTTATAAATATTTTTAAGCGATTTTATTCTACTTTCACTTTAAAAAAACAGCGTTTTTCACGATTTTAAAAGGCTACCATTTTGGGCAAGTTTGATATTGACGTAACTAGCTACTAGGAAATTGCGAGGTAACATTTTGCTTTCCAAATATTAATAATTTTCTTTCGTTATTTATGCTTAAACTGAGGATATTGATTTTGCTCTTAAAAAAACATTTTCACTCAACATATGTTCTTGAGAATTTTAGGCAAGGCAATTTCATATTGCTTATAATGCGTTTAACCCAATATAGTGTAAATAAACCCTTATAAGTAAGATTATATTTAATACAGTTATGAACAGTTTTACTTCAAACTTCAAAAATGCGAAAGTACTTCACACTTCATAATTTCACGATTACCTTGAGTTAGTTTAATTAAAATAACTAAGTTCGTTGTTTTAGACTCAAAGCTCTAATAATATGAGATTTTCTGAAAATTTGGTAAAAGAAATTATTTTTTAAGTCGCAAAAAACTATCCATAAGTGGCCTTTGGCCAAATCAAACAAACACTAGCCGAATAAACCCCTTTCTTAGAATAAATGAATACAAGGAGCTTGAAAATATTAGTTATTTCTAAATATATTTTATTCATTAGCTCTCTTTTACAAGAAATAATTTGCGAAAATAAAGATTTGGAAGATAAATTAGTGCTTTGAGATATAACCGAATGAACAGGATTGCCGTCTAAACAAACATTTGTTCTTTGCTTGACAGAAGAATAACTTCGTGTAATGTGCAGGAGCACACTTCATACAAGATCCTAGCTTCCCTTTAGAGCATGATATGAAATAGTTTGATCTTTTGGCACTCACTGCGTAATTGCCAGCTGACTTCTTAGAACAGAATTGTTTCAGATTATGACCTAAAAAAAAAAAAAGAAATCATAGTCCCTTCTCTGGACGTGGAAACTTTCGTGAACGAAAAATGTACAAAAATGATCATTCCTGTTGAAGACAGACTATGCTAATTAATTATTTTTTAAAAATTGGATTTTGATTTATGAAATTTGATCATGGGCTAAGTTGTGTTGAGCACAGATTCCATTTGCAGCCTATCTATATGAGTGCATTGTTAGAGATAATAAGGCTTGCAAGGCATCTGTAAATTTAAATGTTCGCTGATTCAAGGCACAAGCACTCAAAATCATAGTACAAGGTGAATTAAAGATTTTAAACACAAATTAGGTGAAATCTTCGGCCGCATTTCTGAAGTGAATAAGATGTATTTTTTCTATTCTGCTTCTGAAAACCAGAGACATGTTCGTTACTTTTAAAATGGCTCCTTACTAATCAAATGTCATTTAAAAACATGTAAAATGTTAAATAGTGTGAAAAGATCATTCAAGGCACAAACTTTTTCATTTCTCCTACTCAATGCTATTAAATTTATGTCAAGATTTGGTCTGGTTGTAGGTTGGTAAGGATAGTGATTTATTTTGCTCCTGTTTATTTGGTATCAAAAAATTTTATCTTAAAAAAATTCTTTACCTGCACACCTCTTTGGATGCCTTTTAGGATGTGCACCGTGTCGTGTACAACTTTGATATCTCCAAAGACATCTGTTTAACGCCTGACAGAAGTATAATGGACTGTAATGTGCAGGAGCGCATTTCATGCAAGAGGCCACTTTTCCAATAGAGCATGATATAAAATAATTAGATCTTGTTCCTACTTGATGATTACCGGGATTTCTGTGCTTACAGAATCTATACGCATCAATATTGCGACCTTAAAAAATTAAATACACTGAAAATAACAAAACAGTTAAAAAATGAAATAAACACCCTCTTTTATTGTTTAAACTCTTTTTAATACGTTTTATTTATTTTTTTCAGTCATATTAACAAAGAAAAGTAAAAAATACCTTGATATATAATATTCATTTTTGGCGATATTTCGGCAAAAAACCTGCTGTCGTATTCAAAAAGAAAAACTCATTACGCTCATATGTTTTAATACATAATTTTTATGTTTCGCAAGTGGAAATCTCCTTACAGATAAAAACAGATAAAAATTCGACAGTTATCATAAAACTGAAATGTAAAAATTTGTCTGCATGTTTTTAATACCGTCTAAAACAGCTTTCTGTTATTCGTTTGCTATAAAAATAAAGCTTTCTTTAAAAAAATCACCCCAGTCACAAAACCACAGTGACAGTTCGGCATGTGGCTCAGAGGTAGCTTTTCATGCGCTACGTCTCCGGTTCGAACCCGTAAGTGGTCATCTTTTTATAAGTTCTACTTCCTATGATCTTCCGCCAATACAGTAAATGAATAAACAAAAAAAAAAAAAAAAAAAAATAATAAATAAAAATTGCTTCTCCACAAAAAAGCCTCCAATACAAAAATCAAACCAAATAAAAATTCTCTTGCTCGAAAACAAAATAAACACGGCTGATATATTATTTTTCTATTAAACGAACCAGCAATCAAGTTTTTGAGTGAATTTCGCATGATAGGCACAAACTGTAGGCAATTTATTTGTATATTCTGTCATAAATTTTCTAGACATTAAAACACAATTTCCACCACGACATTAATTTACTTAGATAACTGCTGAGGCGGTGTTCTGACAAAATTCCTTAAAAAAAAAGGTGAGAAAATACTAAAATACCTCCTCAAAGATTTGAATGATGCTTGAGTTAATAAGAAACATAATCTTACCGCATTTTAAAAAACGAGGTGCTTTATAATCGGCTCCAACAGTAGAGGCCATTAAAGCTATTCCGAATAGGAATACAATCTTAATCTCCATCTTGAATATTATCCTTTTTTCTTGCGAAAAAAAAATATTTCGAGTGCCTATTTCTAGAATCAAACTAACAAAGTCAAACTGTCAAACACCGCTGCTTCTTGCTTTGGTACCACCCTATGTAAGTATTGTTTAAACAACAGTTATCTTTTATATTAATTTATTGTCGTCATTATCATTTATTGATAATTGTGTTTTTATATTGATAATTTAGGAGTGATTATTTCTTTATCCCTAGTTGAATTTTAAATGCTTCAAATTATTTTCCTCCAATAAAAACTGATTAATATTTCCTTGAGGACGCAATAAATTTTCGGATCATGATAACATCAAGAATATGATAAATGTCTGACGTTAATAGATTATTCGCCACGTATTTCTAAAAAAAATGTGCAGTTCTACTGGGGTTATTTTGTTTCACCGCTTTCCATCCAGTCAAGCAAGCGAGCATGCAAACAAGCAAGCAAGCAAGAAAACGAGCAAGCGAGCAAACTAGGAAGCGAGCAAGCGACACCTCTCCCGCCCATAATACCGAGAAAACGACTCTAAAAAATGATTATTTTAACTAAATGACAAAACTATTTCCTGTTTAGATACAGTTTACATTAGAAAAACTGTCAAAAACGATTTTGCAAATTTCATTAATAGCATCAATTGAAATATTCCATTGAACAATATTTAGTAGAATACTTGCCAAAATTTCTTGTTTTAAAAGCAGTGACGTTTAGTTTATCATTTAATGCATGACGTGTAGTATAGTTATGAAAGCTTCGACATTCAGTAAAAAAATTAGATATACAAGAAGGAACGTTTTTTTGCAGAGAATAAAAAACAACATAACATTTAAAGATTTAACTGTATTAGAAAATATAGGTATTTAATTTAGGAAAAGCTAGTGAAGTATCAGACCGATATTGTTGAAAATTTATAATTCTAAGGGACAATCTTTTGTATTGAGAGTATTTTATTTTGATGAGAATATTCGCATTGAACCCAAATTTGACAGCAATAGTTTAATTGAGAAGCAAATAAAGAATTACAGCATTCTAAGAGTTTTTCAAGTAATATAGAATTTTCGATAACATACTGTTTGCTCTATTTAACTTTTTGCTTTACTCTACCATGTGAGTATTTCATGCTAGATGGTCATCATTAACAACACTAAGATATCTTATATGCGAGGAAGGAAGTAAATGATTTCCCATTAACTTTAAAGATTTTTCGGGACTTTTGAAAACAAGATACTCAGTTTTCGTTGCATTTAACCAATCAGTTAAATACCGAAGATCAAAATTTATACTTTTACACAACACCTTGGCAGATTTACTGATGTAAAATAAGTTATTGTTATCTGCAAAATGATAAAAAGTGCAGAACAAAACCTTGAGGAACAACAAAAGAAATCGTTTTTTGAGAAAATTTAAAGCCATTAATGCAAACAAATTGTTTCCTGTCTGATAAATATGAAGAAAACCACTTGTTTAAAACACCTCATACACCATAATGATCTAGTTTTTTTGCAAGAATCTGGCGATCCACTGTGTCAAAAGCTGTTTTGAGCTCGATAAATACTCTACAAATAGATTGACCATTATCAAGAGCCTCACAAATCTTTTTGGTTTTACTGATAAGAAAATGTGACGTCTCCACTTCTCCAAGTGTTTTGCTCGAAAACCAGATTGTAATTCATTAAGGCAGTTAAATGTATTTAGGAAACTATATAAACGAGATTACATAATTTTTTCTATAATTTTGCTGATAGTAGAAAGGAATGGTATTGGTCTATAATTATTTCAGTAAAGTTTTGATCCTTTTTTAAGCATCGGAAGAGCTGATGAAATTTTGAATATGTCAGGAAATGCTCCATTTATAAAAATAAGGTTATAAAAATAAAAGTTTCGAAAGAACAAAGAAAAATTCGTTGTTAAATTCATTTAAAACACCAACAGGTGTACTGTTGGGACCTGGTGCCTTTCTAACTTTAAGTTTAGAAATTATACAAGATACTTCAAAGCTCGATGTAGGATTAACGAAAAAAATGTTGAAAGGGTTTGGTTCCTTCATGTATATACGGAAATTGGTATGCGGTGAATAAATTTTCTCTTGAATATTTTGTGCAGCAGATGTAAAAAAGTTATTAAAATTCTCAGAAATTAAAGTCGGATCAGTAGTATAACAATTATATAATAATATAACAAATCCTTTTTTTATCCAAGATTTAGGCGATAGTTTAAAATTTTTTATATTTACGTATTTTAGAGGAATATATTCATCTAAGATGTTAATGAAGTTTTTAAAAAATAGCTTGAAGCTTTCGTTTACGTTTCAATTTTTAAGGATTTTCCTGTCATTATTCAAAAAACGTGGTAAAAACTTTCCTTTATCATATCTTCTTGTGTTTCTGCGACATATGTTATGTTTCCTCGGTAAAAAAATTTTATGAAAATCTGGATAAAGAAAAAATTGAGGTATGTGATCAGATACCGATGATGTTGAATTACCTGAAAATATTTTCATCGTTGTTGTTTGAAAAAATGTTATCAATTAAAGTTCTAGATCTATCTGTTTTTTCTTGCTAGTAAAGTGATATA
Organism: Euphysa ruthae; assembly: GCA_035046665.1. Lineage (NCBI taxonomy): Eukaryota > Metazoa > Cnidaria > Hydrozoa > Anthoathecata > Corymorphidae > Euphysa > Euphysa ruthae. The sequence goes on from JAUZNK010059612.1 coordinate 19,031, forward strand.
AGGGAGAATATTGTTAGAGGGAACATTATTTAAAAATTCAGAGTTTTCAATATCAGAGCTGTATTTAATAAGATCAATGTTGTAGTCACCCGTTCATATTCATGGATCAAACACTAACAATATATTTGAAACGTGTACAAGATCGGTGAACAGAGGAATTTTTGAACTATGAAATCTCGAAGAAACGTCAGAACGAAAAAGCATGAAGTGTATGAGTATGTTGAAGCGATAAAATATTATTTATAAATCGACTACAATTTTGACCCGAAATCTGACAATAGTAACTCATATGAGGTGAGAACAAAGCAAGATAAAGTGAACGAATAGTATTCTGTTAACATAATGACGTATTTTAGAAAGCATATAGTTTGATCTGTTTAGTTTTTTAATCAGATCATCGTTATGAAATTTCTATGACAAGTAATCTTCAATCAAAACTCCGAGATATTTTGTACTAGATGAAGGATATAATTTTTTTCAATTTAACTTAATCTTCAAAGAATCGGAATCTACTAGTTCACTAAGTTTTCGAAATATTATGAATTCGGTTTTGCTTTTATTCAGAAAAATACGGTTGGTTTTAATAATACCCTTAAGTTCATAATTTATCTTTTTATACAAGATTTTGATCGATTTATTAATAAATAAGAGGTTTGTGTCATCAGCGAAGTGATACTCAATAGAATTTTTAACAGAACAGGTTTAACCCTCCGGATCTAAATCCTATTTTAGTAGTAATCAAAATAATCCAAAGTAGCTCTAGGCAAAGGGGAATTTTCTTTTTGAAATTTTATAGACTTGCAAAAAGCGTTTGATACTTTTGATAACTACGTTTTAATCACAAAATGAAACTGTTTCTTTATAAGCATTTCGATGAACGAAATTATAATGGCTTAATGAGTTTCGTAAGGTAATAGTTTGAAAAGCATAGCACCGCATGCATCTATACGGAGCCATTTTTTACTTCATGAACTTTACGAGGTTTAAAACTATAGCACATTATAAGAACCCTAAATAGATAAACTGGAAAAACCATCTTGTAATGTTTTTGTTATTATAACAACCCGATAATTAGGATATACAAATACACATTGGTTTTCGTTAAAAACTGTTTTATTTACGTCAATTTGTAATTCATTGTAAAATTAATTTGAATTCTTTCATCTATGCTTGTGATCGGCGGACGGCATCACATTTCACTTGCGTGTCGCATGTGATTGGACAGGTTCAGCTCTGTTTAATTCTTAGCTGTCGAAAATTTCTTCACTACTTCAATCGAAAAAGCTGATAAAAATGTAGCTGAATTTTTCAAAGGTAATATTTTCGTATGTTTTGTTGAACTATTATAATAACTATACACTACAGTATACGGTTTTTATTAACGTAAGTAGGTATTTGGGGCAACCAGAACGTAATTGTAGTTTTAACGCGGGCTAGAAAATAGTTTTCTAACTAATTTATTACAGATCAGAAGGGTCCACGGGTTTGGTTCTAATGCGCCTAGAGCTCCCGTTTGAGCTTACAGTGAAGAAATTCATTGTTTCCGAGACTAATGCTTTATCCGCTCGGCCAGAAAATTTTTATACGAAACTGATCAGCTAAATTATTATACAGATACTGTGTGCAAAAAAAAAAAAATGATAGTAGCTACATCTCAGTACCCATCTCATCATCTTCGCGGCCGGATAGAATCATGCCATGACTTTAAAAAAGCCTTCACGGACACAATTCATTTCTGAATCATCACCTTCGACTGAATTTGATGCAGTGTTGGATACAGTGCATGTGTATGATCATAAAATGCAAAACTATTATAAAATACGTTGTATTTTAGATGATCAGAAAAAACGGATAGATGAACCGTATGTAAACATGATGTGACATCATGTCGAAACTGAAAATACCCAACTTATCAGAGTTATGATGAAAGTTGGTTTATGTCTGCCAAATTAATGGTGTGCCAATAAGAACGTGGCAACGTGGCCAAAACTAGAAAAAAATTCTATAACACCATCTTCTTCGCGCCTGTATTTAGGGCGGATAGAATAAAAAGTAAACTGCTATTATTCGCTTCCAGTAGACGTAAAAAAATGTAGCTTTCTCTCTCCGCCAAACAAAGGTTACCTAATGAAATTCTGTTGCGGTTTTCTTGTACAGATGGAACTATGATAATTGTCACATGCCCCGTTTTCAATTCTCGGCTAACGCATAGTTTTTATTTTGCTTTGAGCATTATATTTTCCAATCTAGCAGTTTTTTTTGCCAGCAAGCTTAACATGTTTTCGTAAGCATTTATATATTGATTTGCTGACTCCGCAGAAAATTCTTGCAGATTTTTGGAATGAAAATTTGAGGCAAAATTCGTGCCTAAATTCGGGCTTAGTTTTTTTGGCCAAAAAGTAAGATTACAAGATTACACTGATACAAACTTGTGGCCAAAATATTATATAAAGATATCTTGAAGCTAAAAATAAGAGAACGGACTTATTGAACGTCACAACAGGATTGTGGAAGGTTCTTTAGCGAATGTTTTAGACGAAAATCCGAAGAATGGCCATAAATTATCGGTGGTGTATTCTTCGCACAACGAGTAAGCAGGCATTATTCAAAAAATATTCTCCGTTCTACCTCCTTTATAACCGCCATTCAATACTTCCAATTGATATAAAATATAATCTTGGTGATCCACTAGAAATTGATAACAATTGTAAAGAACCATTCGATGAGAAAACTTTCAAACAGTTTTATCAAACTCAATGTCTATTAGAGAAACTATCCATTTAGATACTGGCGCTAATATCAAAAAAGCTCAAACAAAACAACAACATGATTATAACACCCGGCGACAATCACCCTCGTTTGTGAATATTGGAGATATGGTCTTACTGCAAAACTAGAAACGAAATGACAGAAAAGGAGGAAAGTTTTTGTTTAAGTGGATAGGGCCATATACAGTAAGAGGTAAAACGACTTCCGGTTTGTGTACCCTCGTTAACTCAAACGGTAAAACACTTAAATATAAGTATAATCTTGGCTTATTAAAGCGATACTTCAAAAATGATTCCGAGAACAATAACGTCACCGAAAATGAATCGTCTAGCGTTTTAACGAAAAATTAGCTTGAAAGTAGAAAGAATCCCTGGGAGAAACTCCCCAACGAGATTTCAAAGAGAATTCTTTTTGAAGCCGTCTACACGTCAAGCGATAAGCTGCACACCTACAATTCATTCATTTATTTATTTAACGTTGGTAACGCTTATATACATGTATATGAATATAATTATATGTTAAGAAACACTAATATAGACCGACAAATTTTAAATAAAAATTTTTTTATATGTAAATTATAAAATAATTAACAATAAAACAAAAGCACACAAATAACTAATTAACGACATATTGGACATATACATGGTTTGCAGATCCGTGCCTTAAGAGCTGACTTAAAATAGCACAAAGATTTACAGCTTTTGTAGTGTAGGGGAAGACTATTCCAAAGATAACACGCTTTAAAAATAAGTGAGCTTGTGCCATAACTAGATGTTCTTGCAGGTGGGAGATTCAAAATAAAAGAATTTCTGAGAATGTATGATACATCTTTTAAGGAAAAATTATCCCACATTAGTTCGGAATTTACTTTGTTGACAGATTTATATGTTTCTGTCATTAGACTCTATAAATTTTTTTCATAAACGCTGATTGTATTTTCCAAGAGAAGCAATTCTTTAAAATCAAGTTCAAAGTTGTTGTGGATTATCCGTAAGGCTCGTTTTTGAACACGATGGATAAATTTATAATTAGTTTTCTTACAAAACATCCATATTAGAGGGCAATATAAAAAACTGCATAAATCATAACTATTGACGAGGGTTCTCATTTATAAAATATCCAAATAGCTTATAAATCTAAGCAGACAAGAAAGTTTGATATTTGCTAGAGTACATAATTTCCGTATATGTTTCGAGAAAGTCAATTTATAATCAATATTAATTCCTAACAGTTCCACTTCATTTTTTATAAATACATCTATTCCACCCATGTTAAGAGACTGGTGGGGTTTTCATTCCCAAGAACATTATTTGAAACTTTGCAGGGTTTGTTGCTATAGAGTTATTTTTAAACCACTCCTGGTAAGGTAAGGTCTTTAGATAGACGGAACCAAACTTTATCAAAGGTTAAATCGCAAGCGAATAGAGTATTATCGTTGTTCTCTGGCACGAACCTGCGGACAATTTAAAGGTATTTTTATGAATGAAAATGCGTTTGTATATTTATATATTTACCTGAATCTAAGTTCCAATGAAATGGAGAAGCTGTCTCGTAGAGCAAACGAAAAAAAAGTTAGTGTGCGCCAACTCCTTCAATATTTCGGCGAATCAAGTGGTGTGAGTTTATCACTACAGGATATAATACCAAACAAGACGTGGCGGTCTGCTTGACTTATAATTCAAGAGGAGAAATATTCTATTGGTTTACAGTCGAGCAGATCTACTGGAAGAAATCCAAACCTCCCGAAGCTCAATCAATTATAATTGACGATGTTTTCAAATCTAACAAAGAATTTTAGATCCAAAATCCTTACTACCATCTTAATAAAAATGATCATAAAATTCTTCAACCTGAAACAGCGTGGCTTAACGATCACATAATGGACGCATCCCAAAGTCTCATATGTAAAGCGTTGGGACCAAACTCGAACTACCAATCGATATTAAACTCGGAAAGAAATATTTCTAAACCATTCAAACCCGTTACTCACGAGCACATACAGTTGCTTCATGATGGCACCGATCATTGGTTCTTAAGCTTCTCCTCAAACATTGAAGTCCAGATTTGCGATAACCTAAAATAAGCATTAAATCGCTCTTCGAAAAAGTCAATACAGTCTCTCTACAAGCATTTTGCCGATCATACAGGGAAAGTGAACGTTACTTTTCTCCCAGTTCAGCAACAAAAGGATAGAAACAGTTGTGGTATCTTTGCAGTCGCATTTGCAGCAGAAATACAAGACGGGAAATCAACCATGGATGCAGAATTGAATGTACGAATGATGAGACATCACCTTATGGGATGCTTAAAAATTCAATCGCTAACACCATTCCCTAAAATTCTCCATTTGCTTTTCAAATAAAGTCAGTCTATAAATATAATAATAATGTTTGAAATATAATTCATTGAAATACAAATTAAATCTTTCAAACTTTCAAGGGGAGTCATTATTTACTGAGGAGAGTCATAATTTTCTAGTAAAAAATAACTCCCGGGATTCATTATTTAATGGTAAATTATGACTAGGGAGTATTATTTGTTGGTTAATAATGACTGGGGAGTTATAATTTAGGAGAGTAATTATTTACTGTGACACCGGGAAGATACCAGCATTCAATTTAACGAAAGTTATACTTAAAATTCGAAATTTGTAAAACATATTCTGTGTTTCTTTTTCAAATCTTTAGAATTAAATGCTTATTTAACAAAAGTTTATATCCATAATAAAGCTGCAAACGGTGTGCCGCCATTGGATTATGCATAAATACTCTTAGAAAAACGTTCGGTTAAATCTACCAAAAAATTGTTAAAATTGGACTTAAATTTACATCATCCCACCAACTCTGCAATGAGATTTCAAGTTTTCAAACGCGTAAAATGGCTAAAATGTTGGAAAAAATCTGCATCTTTTTCATGTTAAAACGAAAGAATGATAAACTCAGGACAGATTTCATAAACCTCCGCTTTATAAAAATTGTTCAAAAATTACATATTTTCATAACTCATTTAAATTCCTAAAATTTAAGATTTAATTCATATTTGTTTTTTCCAGATTAATATCGTTTAAGTTTAAGAAAATTGTCCCTTTGATTTCTTCTGGCTTGTCCCAAGGACGTATTGTGTGGTACGGTTTCCGAATAAAATACTCCTTTATTCTAGAGTTAAACGACTGGAGAATAACCTTTACTCCATAGATTTCTGCAAGAGTTATAATTTCTAGTTTTTTAGGAGTGTATTTTAAAGCATTACTATCGGCTAAATACATTTCGTAGAAGTTTTTATTCTCATATAACCGAACTTTAAACTTTTCTTTTATATCCTTCAGCGTCTCGTTTTCATATGGCGGTATCAGGACGAGATGAGATAATACAATGGCTTCAATATCGTCAGAGATCGTTTCTGATTCCCTATAATTAAATAATTACCAAAACTAATTTGCATAAGATATTGGTGAAGTTTGAATGATAAGAAACAACAAATGTTTGGTTTTCAAAATATAGAAAAACAAATTGCAAGTTGCCAACCGTACAGCAACTATTTTTCCAAATCTATAAAAATTGTTTGATTTTTATCCTTGTTATCAAAGAATTTCAAGGTTATTTTTATATTTTTGTTCAGAACTCAAAATTCACTCCATTCAGTAGTATATTTAGTATTAACGTAGTACAATAAATAATAATTAAAAAAAAAAAAAAAAATTATCGTTTGTAACTAATCTAAGCTAAAAAAATTTAAAACAGATATACACAAAAATATGAAATAGGGAAAAGTTATATGGCAAAATACATCAAACTAAAGGAAGTTCAAGTCATGAAAGTTAAAAAATAAATAAATAAATAAAAACGTGTTAAAAAAATCAAAATATGGATAACAATATTAATTTTCTTGTTAACTTTTATGTAGATATAATCAATTTATATTTCGAAAATATCGGTTGTCATTATCGTCGTCATCATCACATCATCGCCATCATCCATCATCCATCGTTCATCATTCATAGTCATCATCGTCACCATAGTGTCATAATCGCATCATCATCATTGTCATCGTTATCACCATCATCATCTTGAATTCTTTCAGAGAATTTCTTCTTATTTCAGTATTCATAAATTTATTAGTCTAACCTACTTTTTCTAAGTGACTTTACCATTGCAACCCTTTAAGCTGTATAAGCTGCCTTAAGCTACAATCTCATCCTCAAACACTACTAGACACGACATTCAAACTCACCCTATACATCCATCTTATCGTTCAGCATCACTTTCTAATTTATTTAAATTTATTTTCGTTATTCACCAAGTCTCTTTCCCATAAAATATAACAGTAAGTAAACACGCTTGATATAGTTTACCTTTTCAAACTAAAGTCTACCCTTTACTAACATAGGTAATAAACCTAAATTTTCTCCATCCATTCCTTGTTCTAGCAGCATGTTACTGATAGTCTCCTGCATCTACTCTAAATCCTAATGTGTCACCTAGATGCCAAAATTTTGCGACAACATGCAATGTACTGCTATTCTTTCCTAATCTCATTTCTGTAAATATTGTGCGTTGCGAAATCTTGTTAATACGGCAAGGTGTTTCTTTTCGATATCTTGTGTTTTAAATTTTAGCTTGTGCTGGTAAAAATATTTTTTGTAAACAAATTTTTTTCTAAAACAATTATACATTTCTTTAGTAAATGTTAGATATTTTCAGGGAAAATAAGCTAAGCTGTTAGCTTAACTAATATTGATATTTGAAATGTATAACTGTATTTTTTTTTTATGACATATATTGCAAATTTAGTACACAGGGCGAGAACAGACAAACGCTACCTAGTTCCTGCTGACAAATCACTTGAAATTAGGTAGTGGCTTCACCGCAAATGTAATCAGCTTCGGGCTTGAACCAAGGGCCTTTCCATTACCGTCTCGTAGATCAGTGACTTAGACTCCTGCACCATAGATCCAAAAAAAAAAAACGTTTTGTTTCTTAGTTTTATTAGTTTCCAGTTTTTAATTTGAACCACTTACTTGATCACTAATGTTAATTTTTAACATTTCGTTTCTTTAAATATTGTTGTTCCAGGTCAAGTACGATTGATAAATTTAACTATAGTAAATAAAATAAATATTTTTCATTTTTAACTATAAGTTTCATGTTAATTACGTTTATTAAGTTTTGCTATTTCTTTGTAAACTCTAAAAGTCTAGTTTAATTCAGTCTGTTTCTTGCATTACCAAAATTTATACGTTTCAAGATTTTGTTTATGTAATCAATATGTAACGGTTTGCGAAAGCATGACAAGCTTGTTGGGAAGCCAAAGTTAAAAATAATATATGGTAATTGTTAATAGAAGAAAATGCAAAAGAATTCAACAAAAACCAAATTTTTTTACTCTACTAGTAATTAATACATAATAAAGCTGTAAATAGAAATAAATTTTCTTTTGACAGTATTGAAATTATTTTTGATTAGGTGTTTAAGAACAATGGAATGGAATGTTTATTATGATTCATTTGTTAACGTTTAAATAAAATTCTTTGTTGACAGTATTGAAACTAATTTTATTTAGTAGCTATTGTTTCAATTGGATTATTGTCTTTATTTCAAGGACATGTTTTCGTTCAAAAATTTATTTAATATCTAGTAGTTGATAAATTTCCTTAATAGAAGTATTCCAATCAGAAATGCAATGATTTCTATTTGGATATATAACATACCGAAATGTTTGTATTTGATTTTGAAACAGTTTTCTTACTTTAGAACTTTTTGTACAATGAAAATAAGTGTTTGCCGTAACATTAAAGAAATTAGCCAATGGGCCAGGAAGATTTTGATTAAAATGATCGAAGACGAAAAAATAACTTTTACGCATTTGATACAAAAATTGAGTCAGACGCCTAAAAAATGACTGCCCCCGCATAATCGAATGGTTTTCAAATAATTCTATGGTGGCGCAGATACAAACCTTTACCATAGCATAAATGCATGGAATTCCTTTTATCTAAAGTTAATGAGCTCAAAGTTCATGCAGGAACTAAAAACTGGACTATATACTTGGTACGGAAATAGATGTGTCTGTAAAACTTGTAGAGCCTAATTATTTTTATTATTGTATATTTTTTTGTTTAAATGAATAGTTTTGACAACAAGCTTAGTTGGAAAAATGGGTTATACGTATAACTAGAATGTAAACCAACTTTAAATATAGACTATCATTACTACTGCCAACACCTACAACTTCGCCAAATCTCAGACATTGACAAAACTGGTCGATTTTCCAATTCGTCTTTATGATCGTGACAATCAGGAACCTTCTCTACTTGATCTATTCCTTTCATCAAATCCTTATATCTGCATGACATCTGTCTCTAATCCTTTAGGAAACTCTGACCACGCAATGGTTTATGCTCATATCAATTTTAACATCACCGCTTCCCATGAGACACCTATCCAATTGAAATTTTTTTTCCTATCACCATGAAGACTGAGACAATTTCCGATTCTCTACAGGTTGTTTAAAAAGTTTGTCGCTGAATATCTGTTTTCCCTTTTGGTGAAACTTGACCTTTGTTGTTCCAGTACTCAAAAATTCTGGAGAGCGATCCTCGTAATTATCGTCTTATCAGTCTTGTATTAATCATAAGTTAGGTATTCGAATTATTTATTAGCTCATTTGTTATTTGTTACTCAGAGTCACTCAATCTGTTTTATGATTATCAGTATGGCTTTTGTTCTGGTAGTTTCACTGTTGATGCTCTGACTGTCATCTGTGAACTTCTCTATTAATCTCTTGATGCTTGCGGTGAATCCAGAGCGATTGAACTTGGCATTTCTGAGGCACTTGACAAGGTATGGCATGCTGAAATTTTCCTTAAGATGAAGTCATATGGTATCTTTGGTGAAGTTTTGAATATCATTATGTATTTTTTGTCAGGCAGAGAAATCAAGATGGCCAGTCTTCGAATTTTCACCCTGTATATTTTGGTGTCCCTCAAGGTTCTATTTTGGGACTTATTCTTTTTCTAATTTTCATTAAAATTTGCCTTTTTTTAACTTTGCTATATAAGCAGATGATATCGCTTCGAAATCATTCTTAAGGAAGACAAAAAATGCTTTTATAAAGGCTGAAATGGCAGCTGAATATAATTTGATTCCTTTCTCCCTTCACATTAAAAAAACTGCCAACATTCTCGCTTTTTCGATTTATATAAAAATTTCTAGATATAATTTTTAGGTCTGTTCACTAATTTGAAGACCGTTTAGTTCAAACTTGAAGTGCTAAAAATAGTCACCTGGCAAGGGTGTCGGCCTAAAATTTCATCAGCCATAGTTTACTTTTTAATGTAAATATAAACTATTACAAGACTCTCGAACTTTGACGTTGGTCTAGTGATTCAGCACTGGTGAGACCTTGTGAAAATATGGCTATACTTGTTAGTAATTCAACTTGATATAGAGTTATAGGAAGAAAGAAGTTAGTCTCATGAGTTTTTCATTTATTTGACCATAATTTCTATTAGCAAAGACTGAACTTTTCTGTGCAAGTGCAAATTACGAATAAAAAGCTGGTAAAAGAAAAAACTGTAAGGGTAACTACGTTTTTTCAGTAACCCGTTAATATAAAAATGTGCCTATCTAGAGAAATTTATACTAAATGATTATTTTTAATTTGATTTTCTATTCAATGTTGTTTTCTATTTATAGAAAAGTCTTACCTGTTTACATAGCGCGCCAACCTCTCTTCAACTTCTAAACAAAAATAACGATAGTCTATAAAAAGGAACCCTGGTCTGGCGGCCTATTATTCTCATTCATTGTTCACATTCATTGTTCTCATTCAATGTTCTCATTTATTGTTTTGTGGGAAAACTTGTTCTTTTTCATGAAAATCGATCAAGTGATCAAAATACATGCATACCAAAAATTGAAAATGCGAACGCAGACGGTTTTATAAGAGGAGACACTCTAGACTCTTATTTTAATTTTTTTTCCCGTGCAACTTATATATAACAACTTGGAACAAGGACGAGAACAAACATACACACCATCTAATTTCTGCAATTTTATGCGCTCTAAATTAGATGCGGCTTCACCGTGAAAAAGTGGTCATCATCTGTTTGATTTGTTAGACAAAGAATTATTGGACGATGCTTTTCAAGAGAGAACATGAGAATAAAAAGGCGATTTTACACGAGATAAAAAGCGAAAATATCTCCTTAGTCTGTATAAAAATAGAAAAAATTCTGCCTTTGGAAAGTCTTTTACTATTAATGTGTTTGAGACTTTAAACCAAGCGACATTAAGTTCCTTGGTTTACGACTTTTGTTGCCCAATTGAACTAAAAAAGACTATAAAAAAGTACGAATTTCAGTTAACTGTACAATTCTTATGTGCAATAATAAAAATAAATTCGAAAGAAAACTTATGCTAAAGATTTGTATGAAAATTTTTTTTAGTAACATTGCCCTTTACGCTGATCAATATTTTTTAAACTTGGAAAAGTCAATATGTTCGCTTTATTGCCACCACCCTGTGCGACATGATTTTAAATTGGTAAAACATTACAAGTTGAGAATCCTCAAGAAATTGAGTTTGTGAATATAGCTCTATGATTTGCAGTTTTTATCAGGTTATATCGTCCACAAGCTTTTAAAAAAATATTGAGATTGTAAACAGTATAATATCGTGAAAAATCAATTGATTATTAAGCTACTGAGTAAACACATTTACTGATAAATTTGAAGATCAAAAATTCAAACATTCTAAGAGTAGAGGTATTTTAACTACAAATTCAGTCTCAAAAAAATTTTGATTTCTTGAAGGAATATGTTGATGTTTTTAGTTTTTATAACAGTATGACAGACTCTAGATAGAGCTTTGTGCGATTTCTGTGGTAAGTATTTTGGTGGCAATGCAAACAATATAATACAAACATGAACCATTATAGAGATATCAAATTATATCATTGAAAATCAAAAACATGCACAATGCTTCTTTATTTATTACGTTTTGCTGTTGTTGATAGAGAAAGCTGTCAGTCAGATAATACTTCAAAATGCTTAAGCTAGGTAATTAATTAAAATCTTTATTCAGTAATTAAATTGTGATTATGGAAATTTCTTTTTTATAAATATAAATAATTCTTTAATCTAAATATCTTGTTACATAGAAAGTTTCGAAATGGGGTTAATTCTTTCGATTTTTACGAAATCAAATTTCAACGATCATATACTTAACTTTAGACATTTCAGAAATCCCCTTTGAAATTAGCTTTACCAACCAGTGCCCCTCTCCTTCGGAAAAATATTCTTCTACACATACCTTTTTAGATTTTTAATAATTTATTGTTTTAATAACGATAATTTAACTCCTCAAAAGCTATGTGTTAATTAAAAATTACGAAAAAATTCTCTTGGTTCGCAGCGCTGTAACGATGCGCTTAATACCGGAACAATACGCTTAGGCCGGAAGCGCATCACCTTCCTCAATATAAATTTTACCGAAGATCATATTTCTTCCAATAGTTTAAATTTAGCTTTTACTTAAAGTAATGTGTCACACACTTGCACATATCATTCATAAAGAAAACGGACAATGGTAATCGTGTGTTCCATTTTGCTGATAGTTTATCTCAATAAAAAAAAACAAAAAAACCTGATGGTCCTAAGAACTAATTTTATATACCCACTAGTAGCTACTAACAACTATTCTTTGATACCCGATATTGCTTCAAATTACTCTAGGATACCCGATAGAAATAAATCTTTCTTAACACCAGCCTTAAAGCGTGCCCTATGCAATACTCTGATTCAACCTCATTTTGACTATGCGTGTTCT
>JAUZNK010059613.1:0-15040 GCA_035046665.1 Euphysa ruthae
GTAAGTAAGTAAGTAAGTAAGTAAGTAAGTAAGTAAGTAAGTAAGTAAGTAAGTCAGTAAGTAAGTAAGTAAGTAAGCAAGTAAGTAAGTAAGTAAGTAACTAAGTAAGTAAGTAACTAAGTAAGTAAGTAAGTAAATAACTAAGTAAGTAAGTAAGTAAGTACTTACTTACTGTAATATCAAAATTTCTACTGTCCGTCAAATTAAATATATGATTGAAATATTCAAATTTTTGTTGACTTGATAGTATTACTTAAGAATTAGCTCTGGGGATTATTGAAGTTTAACAATCTAATTTGGATCTGCTGTTAATTTGATAACATTTACGACACAGCTTGCCTATTTTTCATACTTTTTATTCATTTTTCTAATTCTGAACAAAAAACTTTAATTTCCTTTAAAAAGCTCCACATATTTTCTGGCTGCAAATTTAAATTAAAGCAAATAATCAGAAAAATTAATATCCAGCTAAAGTATCTTTGACAAACCACCAAATATAAACTATATAAAAACTCTTCTTACTGATCCAATAGATATTCCACGATCTCAACTCTGTTAAACAGTGCTGCACGGTGAAGAGGTGTTTCTTGTAATGAATTCATTGCCTCAATGATAGCTCCATTCTCGACAAGAATCTTTGTGATTTCTAACAAACCTGATGTACAAGATAGATGAAGAGGAGAAATCATATTGGCTTTCATAAGATTCACATTTGAGCCTTTCATTATGCAATAATCAACAATATCAATGTGGTTATTCTCAACAGCAAGATGGAGAGCACTCTGTTCATCACGATCATGTGAAAATATTAGCTTAGCAAGCATTGTTAATCCCCCACATTCTTCAGCATGGTCAAACAGCAAAGAAACAACATCTATGGATAAAAAGAATTAAGAAAATAATTCTTAGTTTAATATTTTTTGACTTTTCATGTTATTTTCGTTTTAACATAAAATATAACACCTAAATGCAATATATATTATTTCAAATAAACATAAACAGAACATGCTGGTCAATAAAACAACACCTAGGAATAAATTCATACTTGCAAAGAGTATTTAAAGCCAAATAATAACAATATACTGCAATTCCATAGACCCAAAATCTTAACTACAACATACTTCTAGTAAATAACCAATTTCCAAGATAACTTTACCATCTACTAGTTACTATCTAATGCTAAAAATTAATGACCGCCTTAATGTTGTTGATAATAACAGCTTAGTGAGTAACAGAAAATAAAATTTCTTGGTCAATTTAATAAAGTTCGTATTAAAAATGAGAAATTAGCAAAATCTTTTTCGTTTTTTATTTGTGATCACAAATAAACACCAGAAAAACATTTATACGGCTAACAAAATAATGATGCTGGAAAGATTGAAATTAATGTTTGAATTCTTTAAAAAATGTGAAAATTAAGGGAATTATAAAAATCACAAACCTTACCCTAAAGGGACACTTAATTGAGGAAATACAGTACTGTTGTGGTGAAACTAAAACTGTAGCCACTTTAACATCTAGGTTAAATACATTTTATATCACTTGCATTTTGTACAGCATCAAAAAAACAATCACTTATTTTAATTCATCCTACCTAAACATCCTTCCATGGCAGCAAAATGCAGTGGTGTCATATCTTCTTCATCTCGACATAAAATATTTGCGTTATTTTCCAAAAGCAGTTTACAAACTGCAAATGAACTACTACTAGCAGCAGTATGAAGGGGGGTCATCAATGTTCGATCCACAGCCTGAAAACAGGAAATAAAACTTATTAGTTTCATAAAGAAACATGATTTCTTTCATTCATAATTTGTAGATTCTTTTTCTTATACAGTTTTACGTCCATTTTCCATGCTAGCATGGGTTAGATGGTTTTATTTATCAAACTATTCCATAACAATCTATCCTGCGACAATGGACTTCGAGTCCCATTCTGCTTAAGATCGTTTTTAACAACATCTTCCCAAGTCATCAGTGGTCCACTCTTCCCGTGACTCCTATCTATTCCGCTTACACAACTTTCCTCTGCACCACCAAATGCACTAATCATGTCTCCTACATATCAAAACTTGTCGGTCATCTCCAAGCAATCATTACCTACAACCACTAGAACAATTGGTTGTCTACCAAGTAAAGCAACCTACCCAGAACATACTCTACATTTATAATCCTGTATAGCAGTCATTGTACCTCTTATATCACTACACTGCCTATGTACCCAAAGTATAAATATAAAAGTGGGAATTTTCCTGATGGCCGTGGTGCTGCAATTCCTTTGACACTTTCCATCACTTTTGTCTTTGATATATTGACCTTTAGTCCTTTAGATTCAATCCCTTTTTTCCATTTAGTAAATTTTAGAATCAAATCGTCCGTACCCTCTGCATTTAGTACAAGATCATCTCATACAACAATTCCCATGGGCACCCAACTCTAAATTCCTATGATAACGCTTCTAGCACCATCATGAAAAGCAATGGGCTAAGAACAGAGCCTTGATGAACACCAACATTAACAAAAAATTCCTCTAAAAGAGACCATTTATTCTAACATGGCTTCTAGCATTTTTATATATGGATTTCACAACTGAAATAATCCATTCTTCAAATCCTAATTTCCTCATTTCCCACCATATCATCTCTCGTGAGGCTCTACCAAACGCCTTTTCTAAAATTTTCTACAATTTCTAATTTTTTGCAGATACCTTTCCTGAAGCTGCCTTGTTGTAAAAATTGCATCATTAGTACCCTTCTCTTTCATGAACCCAAATTGCATAGCATCAATATTTATCCTTTCTCTAATTAGCCTCTCCATTACCCTTTCCAAAACCGTTATCACCTGGTCAAACAATTTGAGACCCCTGCAATTGCCTCTCTCTAGAGCATCCCCTTTCCTTTAAAGCAGTTTACAACTGAACTAGTCTCCCAATCAGTTGGGATTACACCTTCATTACTATTGTGTTGACTAAATTTGTTAGCAAATCAATACCAGCTATTCTTGATGGCACGGCAGCTTTGTTACTTTTCATATCAGCAAATTCTACCCTCTCTCTATCCTCAAAGCTGAGCCAGCAACTGATTCAGATGGTGGGAATCCATTCCTATCCCATTCAAACTTTGTATTAAGGAGTATATCATAATAGCTTATATATGCTTCTCTCTTAGACTGCTCATCAAAAGCTAAATTACCTGAAATCTCTAAAAAAACCTTTGACCTGAAACATACTGATTTGTCCTGGGCATTATACTATTGACCTTGCTCTCTTCTTTGCTGCAAGATATTGTTCTTTACCACCTCCCTTTTTCCACTCTTTAAACAACCTCCTCTTCTCCTTGATAATATTATCAACTTTTCTGTTCCACCACCAGGTCTCACGCCATTTTAAAGGTCCCTTATTCCAACCACATGTTATCAGAAGCTTCTAGAAGGCAATTCTTTAAATTTCCTCATTTACTATTAACATCCTTGCCATTACCTGTCATTCCTAAGTTCTGTACATTCTCAGCAAAACGTGTGCAGAAACTCTGGCTAATATCAGGGTCCTTTAACTTCCAGATTCTTCTTTTGGGGGTTAAATGCATTTTTTCCAACAGATTTAATACCCAAATCACACACCAATGACTTACGCTGAGGGAAACATTTCTTGCCTGGAATAACCTTTATATTTTTTATTATATTCCTTTTTGACCTTTTTGCTAGAATATAGTCAATTTTAGTCTAGTGACTGGCTATCACTTTTCTTAAACATTGTATTTGATACAACGATATCATTAGCATCACTAAACTCTAAAATTCTTTCACCTTCTGGGTTTCTTGTTCCATAACAAAAACCGCCATGGACACCATCATACCATTTACTGCCTTCTCAACATGTCCATTGAGGTATCCTGCTACTAATACTATCTCCTTTTCACCTAGCTTTTACCACTTCCAAAATTTCATCATAAAACTTGCTTTTCTCAACCTCAAGCAATCCCCTCATAACACCCCACATAAACTGATACTACTGACAAAACACACTTGCCTATAACTATTTTGAAAACCATCATCCTATTATTAACTTTATTGACATCAAATACTCTACCAATCCACTTTTCCTCCTGTGCCAGCACTGCTACCTATCCCAAACAATTATGTTCTACTCCTACCTGCTACAATCATAGTGATATTATCTCTCCATCTAGTTTCCTGAACACAACACAAATCTACATTCCTCCTATATAGGGTTTCCACTACCTCACCAGCCCGACTATTCATACTATTAACATTCACTGTCCCCACACTTAATTTAATAATTTCACTCACACCTCTCTGGTTTTGATGCAATAGCCTCTTAACGATCGAATGATGCTCACACCTTACACCAACCCTACCGCGAGTGACACCTTCACATAAAGCTCCAGCCCCGTTTACGCAGTTGTGATTATTAGAAGATTGTACCATTATATAAGTTTGGCATGATTTTAATGAACCAGATGCCCTTCCTGCTGTCCACCCTGTTTAAATATAGCAACTAGTTGTTTTTATCATGGCACCATCACTAGGAAGGTTGTCAACCAAGGCTGAAAACCCCAACCTGGCCATGAGACATGGTTATCCCCCGCCAAATGTCAGCCTGGAGATTTTGAAACAATGGGCAATGACATTGTTGTTTGCAATTTTATGTCCCTCAATTATCTCATTGTATCTGTTTTGAATGCCCCACATATTCACAGGCTTTAGGCACACTTATAGATCTGTAGAAAATCCCAACAACACACAAAAAATAAATCACAATCAGAGATTTACTTCAGTCCCAACATGGCAGTGTTCTCTTAAGCAAACAACATATCAAAAGCAAAATGAAGTCATATCCCCACTATATAAAAAGATTACCATAAGCCTGTAACAATTTGAAAGGCAACAGATAAATTCAGTAAAACTCTAATATTAGGGGCCTTATGCAGACTCTATATGTGATTAGTATTGAATCAAGTTGATTATACTGCCCGGATGTCCTTCCCATCAACAAACCCCTGGGGGAAACCAGCTCTATTCAATCAAAAAGCCATCTAGTGCAATTTTCCAGTCATCTCATATAACATGTACAGCAATACTGTAGCTATTGAGAGTGAAAAGATATTTACAGTTAATCTAAACAAAATATAAGTTGATGTACACAGTTAAATTTAATGTAAAACAATCTCCGTTTTAGCACTATTGCATAACAAACATTTTTGTTTCCTTTTCAAAACTTTCAAAATTTATTTTAAATAAAATCTGGATCCATTGGCTAAATAAAATTCAATGAAATGCACTAGAATTAGAATTTTTAAATTAAAAATCAATAAAAAAAACCTCTATATTGATATTCTTTTGTTGAAGAAGTACTTTAGTTGCAGTTACATTACCACGCATAGCTGCATAATGAAGTGGAGTTGAACCATAGACATCTTTAGCATTAATATATGCTTTTTGTTCAAGAAGATATTTTATAATCGAATCTTCTCGAATAATTTCTCTTTGGAGAGGTTTTAAGTCATCCTTTTTCTTCTTTGAAGATTTTGACGTAATATCAACATGTGATGACTTATTAGAATCAGCGTCCAATTTATCAGTAGATGGAGCTGATGAGATCATCGAAATTCCATCTGAATTAAACACATTTTTTAATGCTGGAAGAATGAGGGCATCTACACTTTTAATATCTTCCATATCTTCTTGACTTAATTTTCCAATTATTATGATTGGCTTCTTACTCTTACTCTCCATCTTATTGTTCTCGTACCCATAATGAAAACTAACATCATTATCAATATTAGGAGATAAATCTGAACCTGATAGGCGTCTTTTTGGCAAATCTATTGAACTATTTGGATTATTTGGATCATCAGAAAACAATTTGTTAATTTCTTCTAGTGAGCTGTGGATTGTACTTTTCCGTTCACGAAAACCATTTTGATTTTGATTTTTTTTTTTAATATCAAACACTGTTTTTAAACTTTTTGAAAGAGTTTTCTTTCGATCTATTTTGTTTGCTTTATTAAAGTTTATAAATTGACGAAACGTCTTTTTTTGTCTATTGACAGGGTTTTTCCGTAGTAGTGGACTGGCATTTGGAGTTTTAGTTGGTTTAATTATATATCGAGATGCATAGTGTAAAGAAGTAGCTCCAAGCTCACCTTGAACATTCACATCTGAAATTAAATAAATATTATCAGCTTCAAAGGGAGACAAAACTATTTTGAAAGTAGGTAAGCAAATTATGTTCTAGAAACTAAAAGAATAAGTTGTAAGAATAGATTCTCATCAAACAGGAAAACAATGCAAAATTTAAATTCTGCAATATAAAAATCTAAGAAATTAAAAAATATATACATATAGAGTAATTTCACAATTTCTGATTCACCATAAAAATAAGCTTTATAAAACCAACTCCTTGCAAGTTTATCTCATTTGAGTACATTACCAGATTTCATAAAACAAAATTTAAAAATCTGAAATTTTCTTCATTTGCGGAAATAATGATTTCTATGAAATCTACGAAATAATTTTTCTTAAAGTTCTACAAAAAGTAAAAATATTTACTCTACAAAATAGAATAATTATTGTATTTTCCCTGTTTTGTTACTTTAAAAATCACAAATCAATAAAAATACTTCAGAGAATATCAGGTAAACCTTCAGAAAGCTGCTGTTGACAGTGCCATTCTTCTTCATTACCAGATAATAGCAATTTTTTTAAGTTACCTATAACTTCAAAAAATCTTGCTGAATTTGGAGAAATTTATCCTCAAATCTTTGATGAAGAAAATAACCTATATAGACCTAATCAACATGAGAGAATGAGAATGTTATATTTAGAGTGGGGAACCAATAAATTGCTGAGAAACTATTTCCAGAAGAGCCCACGTAGCACGTCTTGGCGTAAGTAGAGCGCCCATTTGCACCTTTGAAATTCGCTCAACCAAAAAACCTGACCAAATTGAGCTAGCGTTGAGTTACGCAATGAGTTTTGCTCAGAAACTCAGAGATTACATGGTAATTACACATTTTTTCAAATATTTTTACATTGATATTGCCCTTTTTAAAAGACGAACATATAAAACTAAGCCCTTGTTTCCCTATCCCTGAATAACAAAACTCTCCTAAAAATTAAAATGGTGTGTATACTATCCTGTCGAATAAATACCTACTTGCACCATTTTCAACAAGTAATTTCACAATAGAATAGTGCCCATAACGAACAGCATAATGCAATGCTGAAGTTTGTTCTTCATCTTTCCTGTTAATCTTCTTTTTGTCTTTACCAAATGAATCAATATGTTTCTTCACTATATTAAATTTTCCATCACGTGCAGCCTGGTGAAAAAGGACAAACAAGCTACACATAATTCTGATGAAACTAACAAAATATAACACCATAAAAAGTGCTTAACATTTAGCACTTATAGCCCTAGTAAAAACAAAAAAAAATATTAAATATAATCTCAACATTTAAAAAAATTACAAAACAATTAAACAGTAGATACAGTTTAAACTGACATAATTTTTATATAGCTGCAACTGTATCAATGGCAGCCACCAAAAGAATTCATTATCACAATTAATTGAATTAAAACATACAGATCAATTGGTTAGTTTTTGCCAAAATTAGTAGAATCACCACTTTAAAAAAACCTTTACCTTTAAAATGTCAAAACCAAAATTAAATCAATCAATAGCCAAACATATATTAATAGCCAAAATATATGTTAGCATATTTATCACATCATGCAAAGAACTTATTAGGTAATCGATATTTGTGAATTATAATATTACTTTTATCATCTACTATTTGTCAATTTTAAACTATTTTAAAACATGGGTAAGCAGCCTACAGTCTGCCTTTGTAGATTTCAGTGTAGCATATTTTTTTGATGATTATTGGAACCTATAATAGCTCTATGTGAATAATATTTATCTAGATCTCATAACTATAAAATATAACTATAAAACTATAAACTATATTTAAAATAGAAATCAAACCACCCTGTAAAGAGTTTTTTTCCCAGCCTGAATTCTTTTCCAACAAATACATTTAAAGAATAAAACCAGATTAGAGATATTCTGCATAAAGAAAAAAGAAACAACCTGAAAATATAATTTAAAAATGTTTAGCATTAAATACCCCTATAAAACCTAAAATAATAGCCCTAATAAGCAAGTATATTATCGTATTTAGATATTGATTTCAGGATAAAATCTTTAAATTCCGTGGAAAAGCTTAGAGCATAACTTTAAACTGTATCAAAACTTTTGTTTAGTCCTTACTTAAAGTATCTAACATTTCAGGGGGATAATCATTAACTTTTGGCTAAACTAGCAATTGGGAAGATGACATCATTATCCATAAAATATCTATAGAAAAGATGCAGGCATTTCAATTTTGCAGCTTCTTGTCTTGCACATAACTATAAATTAACTGCCAACGTTTTTTATTCAATCATTCTCGAGCAGAGCACACTACTAAGTGTCAGAAGAAATTAATATCACTTAATAGCATGTTCCATATTTTTATGAAACAAGATTAGTGCATACAATAAGTGCTTCTATACTATGTGGATTACTTACTTCTCCTGTGCACAGTATTTTTGTTTTAATTACAACACTGCTTGTAAATTTCTTTGATGATGCAGGCTTTATTTAGTTGAATCAGTCTTATCGTAACTAATGGCAGTAAAGTGCATTATTAAGCAATGCAGCGACATCTCAAACTTTTGTTTAGCAGGAGGATGCTTATTGCAAATTTTTTTAAAACTTAACCGAAGAACGCCTGACAATAATTCACTAGACCTCTGTTAACGCTTTAAATAATGATATCAATGCAGTTTCTACTACAGAAGCTTACACTTGAGCACCTATGGCAAGCAAAATTTCCCACTGCCTATATTTACAATAAAATTTAGGCCCAAAATGAGATGAATAGCCTAATATTCAATTTATAAGCTTTATAATATATCTTCTGAAACACCTGTAAGTGATAATATTAGTGTTTTTTCTTTTTTTATTTAGTTGAAAAAGGGACATAAAAATGGCTTTATTGAATAATGGACCTCCAGGCATAAATATTAGTGACCTAAGTATTGAAAACTCCAAAACTAGAATTTAACAAAATCAGAAAATGCTCAGTCCCGATAAAATTTTTAAAATCAAAAGTTTGTGTCTGTTTATTGTATTCTCAACAATCACTATTTAGCTATTACATTTTTCCTATCTTTTTTGAACTAATTACAGCAATAGGGTCATTGAGGAGGTTAAATGCTCTTAGTAAAACCATGCCAGACTTCTGGGGCATCTATAAAAGATTTTCAAATAAGGGTAAGTCTTTGATCCCTCTTCAATGGATCTGAGGTCGTTACCACTGCTAAAAACAAAGCAGAACTTTTGCTAACATCCATTCTCGATGATTATGAACACATATTGCCTGACTTTCCAACTGAAACTAACTTGACTCATCTCAACATAACAACCAAAATGGTTGAAAATGTTATCCCTACTCTTGATCCTTCTAAAACTACTGGCCCTGATGACATTCCTCCAGTTCTACTACAAAAGTGCTCTCCAGAACTTTCTCTTTGATTCTCTGCAGATTTCATGGTTTTTAACCTTTTATTTCAACTTTTAACCTTTTAATTATATTTTTTACTTATTATCCATATTTCTAACAGGGCAAACACGTTGATAGCACATTAGTTTATTTTATCTGAAGTTTTTATAAATATTTGTATAAATATTTTTAAATAATAATAATAATTAAAATGTGCACAGCTGAATCTTGTTTTCCCTCTTGCTGAAAGTCGGCATCCAATATTCAGAAATTCTGATGAGCGATCTGATCCTTGTAATTACCATCCTACCAGTCTTCCTACAGTAATAAGTAAGTTCTAAAAATGATTGATTAAATACGTTAATCATAACTTAGAGTCGCTCAATCTATTTTCTGATGATCAGTATGGCTTTTATTTTCGTAGCTATCCACTGCTGATGTTCTGACTGTCATGTGTAAGCATGTTTATCAATCTCTTTATGTTTGTGGTGAAACCAGTGCGATTGCACTCAATACTCAATATACACTCCTTACACTCAATATATACTCTTTATGATAGCAAACACAATTTAATAATATGGGAAAAATAAAAAGTTATAAAAGATCTCCAGTGGTTATTTTAAAAACTATTTGATAATGGTTAAAGATCAGATAACCGACTTCAAGAAAGATGTTTTGGTATAAAATATGTTATCATATCAATATATATTGATATGATAACATATGACAGTATGCTATGCCTGAAGAAAATATGAAATACATCCAAAATTTGCAATAAAAAAAAATCGTATTTATAATAAATTTTTAAAAACACTAAAATAAATGGTTATACAATCATTGAGCGAACAAAAAATTTTTAACTGCTAAATAATATGAACATAAGACACAAATGGAACTTAATAAGATTTTTTGTTTAAGATTTTCTATAAGTATTTCCTACAGTGGTTAGTGAAACTACGAAGGGTACCTGGTGGATAGTTAGTAAAGAAACATCAACATCTTCAAATCCAAATACTGAATCTTTTGGTTTTGTTTGAAAGAAAACTCCTGGGTTGAGCAACATCTGAGAGTTGGTATCAGGCAAAATTTCATGATCGCATAATAATGATGTCTCGTGAGAAGGTGACAACATAAAAGATTTGTTGAAATCCTGCTTGGATAAATCTTTTTCCATTTCAGTCATAATTAATTCTTCGTTATCCATTTATTTGAATATTTTGACTAACTAAGAGGCAAAAAAAATATCAAATTTTCTGTATTTCAGTAAATAAAAAAAAAAAATGTGGCAAAGGTATTGGGCTATTCCATTTTAAGACCATACACTACCATGGATGAGAGATTTTATGAACTAAAACTATATATATACCCTTGGATTCCAGTGGTTAAAAGCTATGACCCCTTTAGAAATTAATGAAGCAGGGGTCGTTGATATTCTAAATCAGATCTAAAAATATTATTTATCTGAGCCTTAGGTCTAAAAGAAAACCCTGCTCTGGAAATTTGACAAAAAGTTAACCCTGAAGAAATTCACAACAATATTTCTAATGTGGGCCTGTTATACATCACACACAAAAACAGAGATTGATTCACAGCCGAAACATAGTAAAAAAAAAATGTTGTTTAAGTAAATATAGTCTATATTTATTAAGTCTGTGTAATTTGTACGCGTTAAAATGTTTTTAAGCTTTTTCAAGCTGGTCTTTACTAAATAAAAATTTTATGACGTCACGTTGGGGCCACGCCCATTTATAAGCGGCGGAGATTTCTGAAAAAATATAAGACCTTTTGATTTCAAATTTGGCATGTTTGTTTATTAGTATATTGCCTACAAACTTTACTACAATTTTGCAATAATAATGATAATAATTTATATATATATTCATATTTTTTAGAATTTTGTTAATTGGCCCAAAAAACTGATTTTTATGTGGGCTTGCTGCATTTTGGATTATGCTGAATATGACTTTTTTGTTGAAATTGTACTATTTTATGTTTATGAATAAAGTTATAATATAACAAGTAAAAAAAAAGAAAAAGTTTGATAGCAGTGAATTAATGCAACTTATAATTTTTTCTTGTAACAACGTTCCCTCAATTTTAGTTTCTAGTACAGCTTTAAAACATATTCCCAGCGACCATGAAACATACTACTCCCTTATACAGCTGGTTCTTATCATTTTCACCGATTAAATTTCCACCAGCAAACTCTTTTCATGTCTGTAAATACATTTCGTCAAATAGCAATATGTCACTCGCAATTTTCAAAGTGACCCGGTACCGTTTAATATAAATATAACACGAAATATAAAATTGATGTGGTGTTTTTAAATATTATTAAAAATGAAAAGGAAGATATATGAATTGTATGCAAAAAAGGATATTCTACTAACGAAAAAAGTACAATTTTTACTGATGTTGGTTGGGATGATTTTAAACTTCAATCTGAAAAATGGATACATATAGAGGTTTATTTATTTTTGTGATATTTTGAGAATATTCCAAAATCTCTTAAGTCTTAGCCAAAACAAAACGGTTAGGGACCAAACATACAGTACGTACAAAGTAAAACTCGTAATTTGAACAACCTGCTCCCTGCCCTGTACGCACCTGTACGCTTTTACTTAATAACCTTTGTGTACGTACTTCACAAAATTTTGACCTTCCCCTCCTTTTAATTTAATAAAATAAAAACTGTAAAATGAAACGGGAAAATTTCTTTCTTACGAAAAATAGACACAAAGTTAGTCTAACTGCGTATGTACTCATTAGTGTTAACCCCCTGCCCCCTACACGCACCTGTACGCTTTTGATATACCCCTTTTCCCCAGCTGCATACTTGTTATATGGATGGCCCCTTAACAAATTTATCAATTTTTAATTACCGTTTTTTAGAGTCTCATTAATGATGAAAAGTATCTGTTTACAAAGTTATTCATAAAAATTAAAAATGTTCAAAACTCATTGAGTACAGCGCATAGTTGCAGAACAAATATCCGAACAAAACTTTACTTTTTTACCATTGAATTTGGTTTAAATGTTTGTCATCATGATAATGAATATAATATATAATATTAGCAGATATCTCATTTAGTATTCACAATCGATCTAAAAATATTGCTACAGTTCAAGTGTTATGTTTCATTTGTAATTCAATACGAGACTCGGACAAATACGAGTTAATTAAAGGAGGTTTAGGGCGATGTACTGAGATAGCTGAGAAAAAAACTCATTGAAAAACAAAATATATTGATATTTTTGCCGCCGATATATACCAGTCTCAATAAAATTGTTAATAAAATTTGTTATAAATGCCATATCACAGATGGTATAAACCGACACCATAAATTCGTATCTTTCTTCTAACATAATTATAGAATTGCTTGCGAAAATTGAAAAAACATGTTTTGTATAAAAAATGTGAATTTATTCTCAGCAACCTCTTAAAAGATCTAAATATCATGTGTATTGGTCAGGACATTGAATCAGTTATTTCAAGCACATGCGTACCAAAACGTATGATCATTGAACGATTTAATGATAAGGTTGGATTCTTCAACGTTGGTTCTCAAGTGATAGTATTCAGTAGTGATGTACACCCGTGCAAATACTCCGTTGCTACATTAAAAGGTGCCAGTGTCAATAACAGCGACTCAGTGAAAGCATTTGCAAATATGATAAGACGTTGAGTAAAAGAAAAAGTATCCAAAAACGATAGCAATTTGCCCATATTATCCTGAAGAACTACACGAAGTGTTAAATGATGAATCTCCAATACCTGAAATTTAAAATGTTATTTACGCAACGATGTATGCCAACTTTAATTTGAATGAACGAGTATGCTATAGCATTATCTCATCAAATTTCTACTAAAGTTTGGGATTAGCATCAGACTGGGATTTTAATATTGGTAATATGGTATTAATATTCAAAGAATCGCTAAAATTAAAGAGGTCCTAAAAACTTTTCGCAAGCTAAATCATTGCGTTTCGTATGCTAACATAATTATCCAAAACAGACATTGGGAAAATTCTGTTAATCGACAACAAAAAACACCACAGAATCTTTTGAAGGAAATAGCTATTCGCGCCACACCTGTACAATTAAAAAACTTGAAAGCAGAATGACAAATGATTACAGATAGATGTAAAAATGGATCTGGTTTGGCACCTGAAAGTGAACCTAATTGATACGGGATTTTAAAACCTATATTTTCTGAAATTAACGAACAGATGTTTTTAAGATCATGAACAGCTGAAACTTCGTTTGTAAAAAATAATTATAATGACTGTAGTGACGAATTTAGTGTTGGAATTGATCAGGACGATGATGTTAATGAGGATTTTGATGAAGACGAAGTCGGAAAAAAAAAAAGAATAATTGGTGAGAAAAGTTAGCGGTCACAAAAAAACGTCAGCCGATTCGTTCCAAAAAACAGACGTTGTCGGAAATTGTCAGTGGAATGAAGTCATTAATAGAATCTAAAGCAAAAAGAATGAAAATGATTGTTGACGGTGACGAAAAACTTGAAGAGCGAAAGTTACAATATAAACACGGAAATGCCGGAAAAAACTGTCTACACGAGTTTGAAAATTTAGCAAATGCATTTTTATATGCCTGCATCACCTGTGCAAACCCCTTCCAGTAGTAACAAAGAAGAATTTCTTGCAGATACTCCATTAAAAAATAAAAACATTACACAAGATGATTAATATAAAACAACTTAAGTTTTGAATGTACCTTTTTATAAGCAAAAAAATATTCTTATCTCACTTTTAATCTATGTATTTTTTACTTTTCTACTTTTTAAAATCTTTAGCTATTCATCCATAACCAGTTTGAAATCTTGGTTCGGTTTAGGTTTGACTCACTGGTGTTTTCTTCTTTATTGATAGGTTTTTTTATCAAATCGATCTTATACACTTGCAATCTCCATCTTGGTTGACAAGGATCGTTTTCTTCTATGCACAAATTATGAAACACTATACATGCCATGATCACGTACTTTAAATTGAAGTTTCGCATTTCCGTTTTGTTGCATAAGATTCTCCAGCGACATTTTAGTATGCATTAACAATTTTCTGTTACAAATCTTGTGCTGCATAATTTTTTATTAAAGTGGCGTTTTTGTGGATCTTTTGTATTTTCATTATAATTTTTTAATAGCCAAGAATACTTAAGAAAAGCATTATATCCGATTGTAACTAATAGAATTGTACCGAAGTCGCCAAAAACAATATGTCGATTAGGTAAAGCCCCACTATAATTCGTTTGTAAACGTTTGTATATGTTTGTAAAGGGAAGTGTATCTTAGTAACCTTCCATCGTGTGTACTTCCTGGAGCACCAGCAGCTTCAAATATAAATAGTTTATTGT
Source organism: Euphysa ruthae (assembly GCA_035046665.1). Taxonomy (NCBI): domain Eukaryota; kingdom Metazoa; phylum Cnidaria; class Hydrozoa; order Anthoathecata; family Corymorphidae; genus Euphysa; species Euphysa ruthae. The sequence continues at coordinate 14,944 of JAUZNK010059613.1, forward strand.
AAGAAACAAGCTCTTGTTTGTCATAGTGAATCGTTATTAAAACTGAAATAATTCTTAGGCTTTGAAGTAACATGAACATGAAAAATTTCTTATATAT
>JAUZNK010059624.1:0-15038 GCA_035046665.1 Euphysa ruthae
ATTTGATTTTGTTTTAATTCCCTAGATTCCCCCGATGACTATAATTTTTAAGTCATAAACTATTAAAGTTGTTTGTTGATAAATTTTCAAAATTTTATAAACCCTGGCTGTTTATTTAGAGATTTATGGTAATTTTTCATTCAAATATTCTTTACTTGTGGCAGCATCATTCATATTTTTATGATTGTATCTGCAATTTTTACTAATCTCAATATTTATATTAACATTTTCGTCAATTTGTCAATAAAAAACTAGAACTAGAAAGTTCAATCAACTATTATGTCTTTGAAAGTTATTAGATATTTGGAGCGATTAAAATAATTGCTTTACAATTTTTGGTGGCCGGAATACCTATCTGTGTCATAGTCTTCTTATATATATGTATTAGTTTTTATTGTTCATGTTGCTTTAGAGAGGTTTCCATTGAAACATTGAATGTTTGTTTAAGTTATTAATAGTTTAGTTAAAAGCTATACACATACTTTGAGCATAGCTTAAGCTTAATTTCACAGTATTGTAATTTTATTGATTTTATATTTTATTAGATATTTTTTAATTTGATATTTTTATTAATACTCAATTTTTTGAATTTTAGTAGATCAAAATATTCGAAATAAATCAATGACTTTACAACTCAATGGCAATAAGAAAAAGCGTGGAAGACCTAACCGTTCTCAAAACAACATCTTGTCTAACCATAAACCATTGGTTGCTTTGCTGCCACACCCCTCTGGTAAGATTGTACACAAAATCTCCAAAATGTGTATTCTTAGCTAAAGAAGTTACCACCGGCAAGAACAGTCTAAAAGTCTTTATGTTTTGAATTTTTTTTTTTTTGAAAATAGTTCATCGCTATGGTGTTTCTTATAAAAACAATTTTTTAAAGTAAATTTCAAAAAAGTTGGTCTGTAATTAAATTCTTGAAAAATTGTGATTGAAACTACCCGTGAATTAGAAAATTTTCCTCTAAGAAAGGTGGATGAAGAAAAATTTCTGCAATAATGTGAATAAGCTAGATACCTTCTTAAATTTAATCAGTTAATTAATTAATTCTTAAATTAATTCTAGGTACAGGAATACGTGGTGAATATATATGGCATTAGTATTTTCACCGTAATTCAAAGCCCCTAACATAAGATCATCCTCTTATCATCATCACTTTTCCTACTGATTGACTGAAATTATATCTGATTTACCAGCTACATTATTACATCTGAAAAAAGATCTGGATTTATTTGGAATTTGGCTTTTGGTTAAGGTATTTTAATCTAAATAATAAATATTTGTGTAAAACAGTCGATAGTTTGTATTCTAATGAATTTTGATAACTTATTGCACTATCACCAGTTCTTTGTTTTTTTGGCTTATTAATAGCATTTAAAGATGGCTTTCCTGATATAACACGTGTGATATTTATAGTTTTGAAAAAAAGTACATTTCAAGCTTACATCCCTTGAAAGTTTTTATTAAATGAACACCTGTGAATGAAGTTTTTTTTTTTTTTTTTTTTTTTCTTTAGAAGATTCCACTTCATCTCCACATGACAAAGAGACTTACTTACTATCACAGGCGAGTTTTTTAAACCTGCTCTTTCTTGTCATGTTTTGTTTAAATCAAAATGAATTGTTGATAGGTTTCTCCAAATTTTGCATTGAAAAAAAAAACTTTCATCTACGTTGTACATTGAAACCAGTCTACATTCATTTGTTTGAAAAAATTTCTCGCTGCAATATTTTACTTACTTTAAGACCATTTATAATTAGTATAAAATTAAATATTTATTTCAATGGTTTTTTTTTTCATGAAATGAATATAATAATATTAATATTAAAATATTAAATATTTAAATATTTATTTTCTATTTATAGTATTTATTTTTATTCCAAATAATGCAATAATTGAACATTTTCAAATTCCTAAAATTTTTATATTTTTAGAAAAAGATTCAGAAAAAGAATAAAAAAATCAAGGATATAAACACTGAAAAAAGGTATGAATATATCTTTTGTGTAATCTTAAATATTATCTCGATCATGTTATTAAATGTTTTGGGAGACAACCTGATTTCTTCTTCAGGCCTGTCTGCATATCGCCAAAAATATTTGTTATATCAAGATATCTCTATGTCTCTGCGCAGCCTCAATTTCAGAGCTATTGCAATTTTCATAAAGGTGATAGCAAAATAGTTTGTACTTGTTTATTAAAATTTAATGTCAAACTTGAGTAATTTTTCAATGAAATTCAAAAACCTTGTGTCTAAAAAATACATATTCTTCTCCAAATTCTATTTTCAAAATGGAAAGTTGTTAACTTTAGTATTTTGCTTTTTCTTAAGAGAAGGGTATTTTTCATTAAGTGATTTTAAAGTTTGTCTTCTCATTACAACACATAGAAACATGTAACCATTTTCACTTTCACTTTGTTGATGTCATTTTATTTTTAGACACGTTGATAAAGAATGTCATAATGCAGGTATAATGTATAAAAATCATAATTTAATTTCTCTCTTTTAAGTTTTGCTTTTGCTTAGAATTTCTTAGAATTCAATAAAAGCATAGCTGTATTAGATTAAGATAATATTAACTTAAGAATATTAAGTTAATATAATGAAATCATATTCATTCATTTCATTCATTCATTCATTGACTGTGGTTTGATTTTATTTCATCTTATTTTCAATCAAGAATCTAAGTTTTGAAATGAACCTCCAGCAATAAAGAATGTACTAACGCTTTTGTAATTTTGATGCTTTAGAAGAGAATCGCAGAAAACAAAAACTTAATATGCTTATTCGAAAGTTGGGTGATCTTTTATCTGTCCAAGGGAAAAAGGTAAAACTTATTTTCTGGTGATTTAAGCAAATGATATCTCTTCTTTAAATATAAACTGAAGTTTTATAGTGTTTAACATAATGTTTAAGTTTATTGCAACTTTATTGCACTCCTGCCGGTGGAGTCCTTCAAAATTGCTCATATACTTCTCTCTGCTTGTTAGTTTTTCCTGAAAGTTGCACGAAAGTGTAACGCTATTAGTATAAAATGTGATATTTTTTAAAAAAAATCTTGTTGTTTTGTACTGGACCTAAAGTTTCCCAAATACATTAATTTTTTATTTCTCATATCCAGGCCCCAAAACATACGGAGTGTTATTTTCTGGCATTTCTCAAGAAATTAATTTTTAAAACTCTGAGATTTTTTGAAATTGGCCCAGTCTTGTGTACCCTAAACACGGTCATTTTATTTTTCCCAGTATCTAGGAACCTAAACTTGGCCATTTTATGTTTCAAAATAACATTTTTGACATTTTATCAAATTCTGTGCGTTAATTTTTTTTTTCTTTTAATTTGACATGTAACCAAAGAGCTATAAAGGGCCCATTTATCACTTTCTAAATTTTTCATGAAGTAAAAGATGCATATAGGTCATCTTTTGGCCCAAATGGCTAACTTTCTCCTCCTTTTTTTTGGCATTGGGCCCAAATATGGTTATTTTTTTACCAAAAATTACATTTTAAAATCTCGAGATCTATTCAGTTATTTTTCAAATTTTGCATAGTTTTATATCTGAAAACAACATTTTTAACTTTTTGAAAAAAATTTTTTTTATTATTTTTTTAATCTTAAGCTGTTAAAATATAATTGTGCTGTGAGGAGATGTAAAAATAAAATTGTGCTGTGAGGAGCTGTAAAAATAAAATTGTGTTGTGAAAATATAATTGTGCTGTGAGGAGCTGTGAGGTGTTTATTGCAAGAAATTGTGTTATAATTCTGTTGAAGTTTTTTTTGTGTTTAAAAATTCCACCTTGCTAAAAATTAGTTATCTAAAAAAATTTATCACGTTTGGTGCCTAAACTTAGAGAAGAGAAATTTTGTTTGAAAAAGACAGTTTTGCATTTTTATTCAAAAATTAATACTGTGTTACTGCCACCAGTATTTATTAGTTTTATTTCATTTTTCAAGTTTTATTAAGGGTGCATAATTTATGTGTATAATTTTTAATGAGATGGCTGTTACATGACAAATGGTCAGATACTTCATAATATATTAATAAATATCTTAGGAAAGATAAAATCTTAAATATAATATAATTATTTTGGTCCATATGTTTATATATCAAAAACTGTTTTTTGGTGCACATGTTTATGTGTCGAAAACTCTTGTTTTGGTCCATATGTTCATGTATCAAAAACTTTTGTTTTGGTCCATATGTTCATGTATCAAAAAATTTTGTTTTTGTCCATATGTTCATGTATCAAAAACTCTTGATTTCATCCATATGTTCATGTTTTTTGGTCATATGTTTATGTATCAAAAACTTTATTTTGGTCCATATGTTTTTTTGCCCTCATTGATAATATTTTTTTTATTTGGTTAGAAATATTTATATGATCTATATTTAGAATCTATTGTATTCTAAGTTTTGTAATAGAAAATAATCGAATACTCTTATTATAATATAGACCAAAACTGCGATCTTAGAAGAAACTGTAAAGTATATTATCAACCAAACAAAAGTCTCTAAGACAGGTATAATTCATGTTTTCCTTTTAATTTTTTTCGAAGGAGTAATAATTTTTTTAGTCCTTTGAACTGATTTTAGTAAATTAATTTTAGCTAGGTAAGAAAGTTTACAATTTTCTTTTTCCAAGTGAAAATAATGAAATATTTATATGTTGCAAAGTTTTTGTGGAGGGTTTAAGAACTTTCCAGGGCAACATTTTGATAGCAGAGTTTTTAATGAGGGTTACACCCTGCTTTATTATTTACGATGGATTTCTTTATTTTTTTATTTGTAAATCTCATAATAAATTACATAATTTTTTGAGAAATTTTCCACAAAAAATTATTTTTTGTTTTATGTTCTCAAAAGTAAGTTCTCTAAAGTAAGTTTCCTCAAAAAATTGTTTCTAGTGTATTTTTTCTTGTAGCTTTATAAAATTATACACTTTTCATACTTAGGCTTGACAATTCATTGACCTTACTAATGGTTCCAAGGGTTTGTAAAGTTGATGGTGTCTCATTGAATCTATAGAAAATTTCATTGTGAATATAAATGTTTTGTTCAAAGTATTTTGAAATTTTATTTTTTTCAACAAATTCGTAATGAGTGTGACATTTTTCAAAGTTTTGCAAAATATACTAATGTACGAGAGAGAATGGTCTGCAATAATGGAGGAAATAATTTCTAATGTGAAATATGCTGGGTTCCTCACTATTGCCTTGTATGTACGCTAGTGGACAGATTTAAATACCAGTAGAAGTAGATATATAGAAATATAAGTACATCTGTATCATCATACCATACAGAAACTGTATCTGTTCCATGATTAAAGACTGTTTGATACACTTGTTTTTGATACACTTGTTGTACCGTGATGACATTGGCTTCCTTGTGTAAAGTGCTCATATCATTCCGACCATTTGGGTACTTTTGTTTAGCATAGCTGTTGACCTTTTTATGATAAGTGAGTTGAAATGTCCGGCAGAAACAGCTTCATGAAGAATATGCAATCACTCTTGAGTAAATCAAAGAAGTATCAATGAGCTCAACTTCATTTAATGCTATCCATGATAAGCATAGACATAAGTGCTATTAGCACTTATGTCTATGCACTATTATGCACTATTATGCACTATTAATAGCACTTATTCTTCATTTAATGAAGAATAAGTGCTATTAGCACTTATTCTTCATTAAATGAAGAATGAAAGTATGAAAGTAAAATGTGAGTGACAAATTAAATCAAAAAGATTCTCTAGCAATGATTTTATTTCAAGAATCCTATTGTTTCAAGAGTAGCATCATAAACCTTTCAAGCAAGTGATTATTCCCGATTTTAGGTTAATAAGTTTTGTTGTCATATAAAAAAGACATGAGATTATTCGAATATGATTTCATGATATGATTTATGTTATGAGCATTGAATAACCTATCTATCCATTAGTATATAATATGATCTTTCTAAATACACAAAAAATCGCGAAGATCATTTTAAATAGATCATAAAATCTCTCTTACTAATGTTCTCTTTGTTTACCTGTTTCTTTTCTCACATGTAATTTTTAAAATGATTTTATTCTTTTGTTCTTCATTTTTTAGACTCAAATTATTTTATATACATTTTAGTGTGTACCCTTTAAACTTTTTAACATTTAAAAGAAAAGGTTACATATATATAGAAGAAAGAAACATCCCTCAACTTGTTTAACATAGAATTGAATCTTTTTGTTCTTTCTCCTTTAAAAGGAATAGAGCTATTCATGTCAAAACTACTCGCAACAAATAAATTGACCTCTGGACTTGATAGCTTTCGTTTATTTACATAAGGGTTGTTTAGACATACCTTATGTTTAATCAGTAGAATAGAATATTAGAACTTTCTTATATTTGTTGATTTTAATGTTATAATACAATGAATTCAAATGCATTATGAACCATATTAAAGGTAATCTTTAAACTGGCACAAGAATAAATAAAAGTATACTTTATAAAACTTTCTTATATGATGTATGTATACTTAGCAAGCATTTACGTACAGTAGCTATGAAAATTATTAAGTATTTTGACTCATGATGCGTTACAAAAAATTTTCTCATTCAGTGTAAAATGTGCTTAAAAAGGAAAAAAACTGAAAAATTTATGATTTTGCCCTTATATATGAAATTCCCAAATACTTTGAAAAAGAAATGATTAAATTCTCATTAAGCATAAAATTTATTAAAGAATGAGCGATGTGTAACTTTGCGGGTTTTTAAAAATTATTTTAAAAATTTATAAAGTTTACTGCACACCTAATTGCAAGGTTGAACTGTTTTTCCCAGCTTTTCTACCGACTATGTATCAATTCCTAATCCCACTGATGTGATTGGCTGGTCCAGCAATCACAGGTTTAACCTTATTTTTAATGGAGTTGGGATGTTTGTAATTTCCGATAAGATTTTTTGGTTATTTGATTTAATTCAATAGCTGCAATAAACTAAAAGAACTGCAACAGGGACGAAAGTAGATTTAATGGCTCATTGAAGTTAAGTTCTTTGGATTTTTACTGTAGATTTACCCAAATACTTTGTGTACTTTTTCACACGTAACTACTTTAGATTCCTTGTTTACTTCATATTTAAATGACTTGAGTGTTTTAACATGCAACCTGTTTATAAATTAATAAACAAGTTTGAGCCTTGCATTAAATTCCTTTTTTTAAATTATAGGCACATCTGCTAAGTTTTTGCATGTTAGTACTCAAATTAAAGAAAATAACTTTAAATTTTATCTCTATTTTAAAACCACGAACTCTTTCTCATACGTTTTTTTTAGTAGCTGTCACCCATTCCACCCAAAACATAACACCAGTTTATTTCTTGCCAGAGAAGCAATTTGAATTACTTCAGACAATAGGTTTGACCGATGAGGAACAATTTTAAAACATTTGATTAAAAGGTGGCATCCAGAAAATACGATAATAAACTTTGAAAAATTAAAAATTCTGGAAAAGGCCAAAAATAACGTCATTATGGATTTTCTCCAAAAATTAAATTTCCCTAACATTTGAACAAAGAAACATTTATGTTTTCACTCAGCATGACACTTGTATGAATTTAGATGATGTATTTCTGTCCTCGTCCTGTGTCCCAAATTCGTAATATATATATATATATATATATATTAAAAACAATAAAAAAATAAAAGAATGGAAATATACTCGCCAGAAAATTAAGTAAATTTTTTTTTCAGATTTTGATGATCAAGTAGAGCATCCAAAACAATATTTATTTGAAAGAGGACACCCAGATAATAATGGTTCTCGAGTTGTGAATATTTTGACCCTTTTTGGCTTTTCCAGCAGTCATTTTTTTCACGTTAGAAATTAAAATAACTTTAGAAATATATATTTTGTTGAGGTAAAATTTGGTACTTAACATATTTTTGAGTCAAGGAATCCATTTATCTTATCAAAATCATCATAAAAGGAACATGAAAATAGTGGCAGCCAATTTTTAAAAGATAATTAAAATAAAAAATAAAATGGCTATGACTACTATAATTCAGTCAAAAATCTAAAAAAATTCAACTCAGATTTTTTTTCAAATTTTTTATGTTTAAAACGCATTGGGTAAAATAACTTGTGACAAAAAATTGGAAAGGCATTTTGTCTTAATAATATATTATGAAGGTTTGAATATAGGCATGTTATTTTAAAAAATCATGCTAAAGTTGTAGTATGTCCTAGTATAACATCTTTATAATTTCCCAGGCATTGCAATGACTTCTTTATATTTTTAAGTCCAGTATCCCCATTTGCGCATTTGTTAATATCAAAATCAGTGGTGGGGTAGGGGAGTGTTTTTAAATATTTTAGAAGTTGGAGCAGAGCAAACATCTGAAGAAATAACATGTAATATTTTTATTTTCCTCATTTTCACCTTCTTGGGGTATCGAAAAATTAAAAGCTGAATTTGGAGTTACAACATACATGGCACATACTGCAAGATTAATCAAAGAAAATGGAATTTTGTCAATGCCAAATAAAAAAAGAAAGTGAAAATTCTAATGACCAGAAAGAAAGATTGTGTTAGTATTTCTAAAAACAATCATATGTAGAAATGCTAAAGACTATGTAATTTAAAAAAACTCTTTGCCAACTTCAAAGAGCAACGCCCTGATGTTAAAGTTGGCTTTTGAACATTTTTTCTACTCAGGCCAAAATTGTAAGCGCATCTGGTGCACACTCTGTATGTGTTTGTACCAAAATGTCAATTTGATGCTTTCTAGTGTTAAATCATAACAATGGCAATAGGCAGGAATGCACAGACATTTATCAACCAGCTTAGTTTAAGGGCTGCAAGAAATGTTTTAAAACAGAATGAAATTTTATTATAACTTTAGGATTAAAAATTGAGCTAAAAAATTAAAGTTAAACTTCTAGTTAATTAAACTGAGTTATTATTTTCTATTGTTTTTTAGATTCTGGTAGTGATTTAGAGCTGCTTGCAAAGATTAAGAATCTTGAATCAATCGTTGTTAAACTGATAGACTTGCTCACCCATCATTCTGTAACACTACCTAATAACATCCAAGTTATAAAAACGTCAAATGAAACTTTCAATAACTCAGGTGTCCATATAATTATGAATAACAGTCCTTCTGCTTGTTCTCAATTAAACCCTCCTGATGCTGTTAATGCAGGCAAACCTATAGAAACTCTAAATCCTGTTATAAATTCAACGCCTTCTAGTTTTTATGACTGTTCAGTTCATCCTTACGATGTCAACTTGATACCTGTAACAATGAGTTTGTCATGTATTCCGACTTCATGTATTTCTTCTGTAACAAAGAACCAATTTTCAAAGACACAGTCAGTATCAATAAAGCCTGTGGTAAAGGCTTCTTCTTTGTGTAATACTTCAATATCTTGTTTGTCAACTGTTTCTTCAAGTACAGCTCCTTTAAGCAAGGTTTTTTCATCAAGCACTACATTATCTGCTATTTCTACAACCATTCCTCCTAAATTTACTTCTTCATATAATACCCCAATTGTAATTTCTACAAGTTGCTCTTCATCAGTTACTAATATCTCTTGTTTTTCTAGTCCAAAACTTACTTATCGATTACTACATCAGGACATGTCTGTAAATATAAAGAAAACCCAATTAAATGTAACTAATAATGATACAGCTGCAAAGAACGTGATTAATTCCCAACAATTGAATAAAAGGCAAGTTATACCAAAGAAAAAAAATTCCTCTAAAAGAGTTATTGTTTCTTGCTGTGCAATAAACACTGAAAACCTGAAAAATAAGGTCAATGATAAAAATTTAGATTTCACCCTACAAAAACAGGTAACTGAACCAGAAATAAATGTTTGGTCTGCTGAGAATATTTGTACGACTGGTGTTGTATCAAAAATGGTTACGACAGTAACCCAGTCGTTTTGGAGACCTCAGCCTTCCGTTTTTGATGATATTAACACAAAAAATAGGCCAAAATCTATTGCTTCACTAACCAAGGATGTCAAATTAATGTCTTCTTTAGCGTCTTGCGAAAACAGTGGAAGTCAAAAAAAAGGATCAATTTCTCTTAACAATTCCAAAAAGCTTAGTAAAAATTCAGAAGTTATGAATAGAAATAAGATGGAGTCTTCTAAAATTTTTAACAGATCATCACAACGTATATCTAAATCACTGATCCTTCAAAAGACTATACAAGCATTTGGTATTGACAGCTTGCTTGTGCCTACAGAGAAAGGAATTAACATTAAAACTAATAAACAAGTATCAGGTAGTGGCCATACTGTGGCTGCACTGCTTGAAAATATCCCTAAATGTAGTGAAAACCTGGTTAGTTCTAAGAATTTAAAAGATAATACATCTAAATCAGAGATACTCACATCTCAGTCAGCAAAAAATACATGCACATCAAGTTTTTCAAATCTTCCAAAAAGTTGTACATCTGATTCTACAAACTATTCAAACGACACATCTCATCAACATGTGGAAAACACACCGACTGAAAATGTTCTTGCAAATTCTGTTGTTAAAAGTGTTGTGTCAACACACTTTTCTTCTGAATTGATAAACACAGATATACCATTAATACAAAAAACAGACAAATTAAAACATATTCCTAAAGGAATAAATATATTAAGCGTTAAAACATCTAAATCTACTTCATCATGTCCAAGCGTCACAACAAGATGGAAAAACGTTATAAGCAATGCAAAAGCAAAGAACATGTTGTTAACCTCATTTTCTTTGCCAAAGAAACAAAAGCGAAGATTTAAAAGTACGTTCAAGAAATCAAAATCATTAAAAACCAAAGACAGTGTAATTTCGAGTGATTCCCAGAGTAATGTTTGTAAAGACAACAAAAAAAATAAACTGTGTGCTAATTCCAATGTAGGTATCACAACAATATGTTCTATGTCAAATGTAATAGATAAGGCTCAATGTAACACTACTTTAGGTTTGTCAGCGCTTTCTAATTTAAACTCAACACGTAAGATAAAGAAGGAGCAAGTAAAGAGCTCTCAGAAAGCTCTTAAAAAATCACCATTGTTAACAAAACAACCTCTTATTCGAACAATGAAAGATCGAACTATACATAATAAATTGTTAAAAAATGAGAAACCATCAATTGATGTCTCTATTGCTACAATACAAATACAAGACCAATGCGCTAGTCCTGTAATATCATTCCCTAAAGGTACAAGACGTAAACGCAACTCACATAGTTTTAGTATTAATCCTGCTAAAAAAACGAGTAATAAATGTTTGAAGCCAACCAACCAATCTGATAGTTTTTCTGCTGAATCGTTGTCAAAATCAGCAATACAAAAGCAAAAGACTAAAATCGTACCGCAAAACAATCATACAATTAATCAAAATAATCAAAGATTGAAACATCAACCTGAATTTTCTCAAGGAAATTCTCTTCCAACTATTTTAAATATATTTGCACCTGCGCAGGTTCCATCAAATAATAATCCACCTCAGTCAAACTTTCAAAGTAATTTATCAAATATCCCGGCCAATAATTTGTCACCTGATCCCTGTGATGATTTATTAAATGACAGCATAGAAGGAAGCAATTTTAATCATAACATTTTTATGCCTTCAAATCAACAAATGTTCCCAAACTTCTCTGCCAGCAATCTTGGTAATGGTGATCAATCTTCCCTACCATATGCAATTGAAAATCTAATTGCACAAAATAATACACCTATGTGGAATAATCCTTGGTTACCTCAAGACATCACCTATGATAATCTATTTAATCCTACAATAAATAATGTGAATAATAATTATAATAGAGTGAGGCAAACCACAGCTTGCAGCCCAATTAAGAGTATAATCAGTATTATTCAATCCAATTCCCAAAATAATCAAAATCTTCCTTTCAATCAAATTCAACCTTCTGAATACCCTAATCAATATCATCTGCACAGTTCTATGTTTCAGAATTTCATGTCATCAATGCTCTCAAACAATCAAACAAATTTCTCTTCACCACAACGTTATAGCAACAGTAATATGGGCACTAGAGAACCACAAATCGGTTTACAAAACCAATCGCAACAAACTAGCAAGCAGCCATTTATTGATAATTTACAGAATCATATTCAACAAAACAATACACCATATCAGCAAGGGCATAGAGACAATAATTTTCAAAATAATTCATTTCCAATTAGATTACCTAATACAGATAATGTCCATGACAGAACAGTTGTGTCAGCCCATTACAGCGACTTTCCCAGATTTCCTATAAATTGTATGACAACAACCGATGCTAACAATCAAACTAAAAATAACATTCTGTCACCTCAATATTTTCAGGAGGTGCAATATAACTCAAGGAATTGTGATAATTTAACTATTGATAATAATTCTACAATGATGCAACTACCAAATCAAATGAATAATAGAAATGATGGATCAACTGAATCACAGAGGTAACTTAAAATCAAAGTTTGTGAACAAATCATTTTTTTTTTAATTAATATTTGTGCGAAGATATAGTTAGTCTCTAGCATTTATAAAGATATATCTGAAATATTTACCATAGACCATTGTTTGATATCCTTGATATCCTACCTTTCAGAGACAAGATAACAGTTAGTCACTTTAGCACATTGGTCTTCAAAAGTTCATTAGTAAATAATATGTAAATTTTTAATTTTGAAAATAATCTTTCTTTAGTTTTTTTTTTTTTTTTTTTTTATAAAGCTTGCAAATTTCCAAGATTTTAGCAAGAAGAATAGCCCATTTTATCAACTTTCTCAAAAATACACACTTTCTCACAGTTCTCGATATGCAGGGTAAATAAAAATACTTTTTAAATTTCTTCAGATAAATTCTTGAGTTTTTTACGAGCTATTTATATTAAGGTAAGGAAAAATGAAAGCAGGCAAAAATGTACTAATGTTTTTGAATCTTCATCATATTTGTTTATTACATTCCTTTGATTTTTTTTGCATTCAGTTAGATTTCAATTATAGAAAAAAAAAAGTTCCACCTCAAAAGTCTTTCTTGGTAAATTCTGTGGTATTCCTTATCTAAACAAATAAAGAAGTTTTACACCAAATTTGGTGCAATTTATCAAAAATATCTGATAATTTTGATTGGTGTTAGTAAAATCTGGACACATGTAAAAATATTTTAGTTTTAATTTATAGTAAATTTATTATAGCAAATTGTGAATAAAATGTTTTAAGTATTTTATTCACAATTTTGACTACTAACCTTACCTTACTTAACTCTTACCTTTTGCAAATAACACTTTAAATACTTCTAGAATAACTATAAATATTGTTTTTACCAAACTAAAAGTGCAATTCATTAGTCCATTATAGGTTTTTTCTAGGCAATATTATTCCAATCCTTAAACTTTTTTTGTCTACTATTAACTTGTTTTGTCTGGAATTTTCATGCTCAGACTTTCTTACAAAACCGTTGTTGTTTTTTTCTGGATTTCTTCTTGTTCAGCTTGACCAATGTTTTTTCCAATTTACTCATTTTCTACCCCAATATTATAAGAAATAGCTTTCATCTAGTACCTAATCTTATCTGATAATTTATATAACGTGTGAATATTCCAGTTATACTACCATAAAAGTTAAAAAATTTATGTTGAATTTTAAACCTTAAATTTCAAACAAACCTGAGCCCTTATCAATCTTTTTATGCTAAAAGTAGTTTTTACATTATTTTTTTACAATTACATTCAGCACCTTTTTTATCTTAAAACTGACATATATCTCCTCATGGTCTTGCTTCATGGAAATTATGTATTTTAATTATAAATATTTTGCTTTTATAGCAAAATTGATATAATATACATTATTCTGTCTATTTGTTTGTTACTTTTCTCAGATCTCTGTGTTTTTGACAGATGCTAGGAATCATTGTTTGGTTGTTTAGGTTTAAATTTATAGTGAGTATAAATTTTCTAATATTGAAATCATGGTGGTAACATATTGGCTCTGCTCTAAAAGCAACCCAACAGTTTCATCTTTAAATGATAACTCTGTTAAAGCCCAAATAATGTATAAATTGAAATTTGTTCATTTTGTTTGTACTATAAGGTTTATTCTTTATATTATAGGTTTAAAACAATGTCTTGAAATTTAATTAATACCAAGTGATAAACTGATATATCTGGTTAACTTTAACTTCTGCTCATAATTTAGATTTTCAGGCTTTATATTGGTGTCACCAAATTATTCTACTTAAAGAACTTGATTTAAGGGAAAACCTTTTCTATTTGTTTATTTAGATCTTTTTGCCATTAATTTTGAACATGTAGCTCCTGGTGGGAAAAATTATTATATTATGGACTTTAAGTTAGAGCTTAATATTGGATAAATTTTGAGCCAGGTAGCTCCTGGCAAACCCTGGAAACTAGGACTCAAAACGTGTAAAATTTTTACTGCAATAGACTTTTTTTGGCTCTTTTGAATTTTGATTTCAATACAGCCAAAGTTTTCTGGGTTTTTTTTTTTATTGGTTTAGAATGTCAAAAATTTTGAAAATTTTGTCTGGAAATGACATGTTTTTTATATTATTTCTGAGAGATCTTGAATATTGGCAATTTTGAAATATTTATCAAGTCTATGGCCCAGGAGGCAACAGAAGGGGTCAAAATTTACTTTGAAGATGACATTTTTCATCACCATTATTTTTAATGATGACAGAAGTTTCAAACAATTTTAGTGGCAATTTATTAGAAGTTTTGGGCCAAAAAGGCATCCAATTCAGTCAAATTGTTATATTTTATATTTATAATAAAGTAATCTGTTTTATAAAATAACATATCGCACCTTTTAGATGCTGGTCAACCATTGTTTCAACCAAATTTTTGTTGTAAACCATTTTGTTTTTTTAACTTGTAAAATACATTTATTGTAGCAAGGAACATGATTTCAAGATATTCCCTTTTCCCAAACTTAAAGACCAAATCAATAGTAGGGCTAATGGTAATTCTTATTTAAAGTTGTGTGTTTATTATCACATTTGATTCAATAATAATGATAATATATATATA
>JAUZNK010059635.1:0-15036 GCA_035046665.1 Euphysa ruthae
CATATATATATTATATATTTATGTAACTGTTGATAAAAATTTTTGTTAACTGTAATATCATGTATGATAAAACTCTTAATAATTACGCAGCTCAGTTCAGTTCACGCGTAATTCAAGTAATTATTGATGGAAGATGTTTTACTGCAGTTTTATCTGTCCATAGTAGAAACCAAATGAAATCATCCTGCAAATTGATTTTATGGAAGTTTTTCACCCGTTTGGGCAAATTACCGCACATTTTTTTTGGTGACAATATAACTCATATAAAGTTTATAAAAGTAGGACTTGAAAAAGGACAAAAAAAAATAGGAAATGATATATCTTAAAACTAATTCGTATTTAATACACTATACAGCTGTTTTATTTCTTTCAAGCTGTCACTTTTTAAAATGGAAATTCTAATTGACTGGATAAAATAACCAAAATATGACAATCATTACAGTATCTGCAAGATACTCTAATTTAATTTCATTCATATCACAGACTATTGTATAAGAATAAATAAAGAACAATTTAACAATCTTTAATGTAATTTCACCACGAAACTTAAATCCATGCATATACTTCACCTATTCGTATCCCTCTGGTAAACCAACTCGGGGAATGGGAGCAACATCGATGCATGAAGCTGAATATGTGTCAATCGTATAGAAGTATACTTTTCCATCAACAACAGTGTCCTTATCCCAAGAATGACTTAAATTTAGCAGCGTTGGCCGGTCGTCATTTAATTCGAAAAATCCATGAACATTCTGTAAAATTCTTGGCGGTTGAGGGCCGCTGTTTTTAGTGCCTGGTAGGGTGGTATCCTGCTGGTGGGGGTAAACTTGTAAGTAGTAGGAGTAGATATTTTTCTCTTGCCGATCGGTACATGTATCAAAGAAAAATTGTAGATCACCACTGTTGCATGCGTAGGCGGTAAACACTCCTTTTTCCTTTTCAATATCTACTGAATGATTGCAATCATTGACTTCCTCAACTTGAACGATACAGTTAGTCAACCTTGGCATGACATCTGTAAATAATTAAACCACATAATAGTTTAAGTAGACAATGGATACATGGATACATTGCTACTATTATGATTCGCAATAACTAGGAAAATTGATTTCTTAATACTTTTGAGAAAAATCTCTTGAAAATTTAGGCCAAACATTGATACAATTGTTTCTCATTAAAAATTTTACAAATTAGCTGAAGTAAGCAAAAGAGTAACACTTTATGTGAAAAGTAATGGATTCATTTTTCAGGTCCAAAGAATTATTAATAGTTCTCGGTTTTGATCGAGAAATCATATAAGCCGATTTTAGAAATACTTTAGCAATTATTATTCTTGTTAAAAATAAAGAAAAAAAAACAAAAACAACAAAAATGAATTAAAAAAATATGTTTTCTTACATATGCGACAATGTATTTGACTTGGTCAAGAATCTCAGTTACTCAAGAATCAATTCAATTGCTCAAGAATCTTAATTACTAACTGTCAAACGGTACAAAGCCGATTATGTCCTTTACCATAATAGTTTAACTTTTATAAAATATACTGTTTTCAGCATTTTATCAAGATATAAGATTTTTATAACCATTTTGAATAAATAATTACTTTAAAAAAAATCGAACTTTCTTCATTGTTAGAATATCATAAGACTACTTTTAAAACCATTTCGTGCTTTTTTTCGCTTTCTATTGTTGTAATGCACCTTATTTAATTGGCACACTCCTATTTTTCTTTTAGTTATTCCTGATTATTACAAAATTTTCCATTCATTGTAATGTTGAGTAACTTGCTTTCAACAGTTATAATATTTAGCATATTCAAATCAAAAGGATTCAATTGTGTCTTATTATTGCTCGATTAGTTAATGATTGCGAAATTACTCTTAACCCAGCGTAATGCTTTTTTTGTTAGGGAACTCTACTACACTCTTGTAGTTCTCATAGGTTCTCTACAGCTTAATTTGATTTAATCAAACATTGAAATTAAAAGGGATGCATGCTTATAACTCACCATTACATTTAGGTTTACCAAATGCCAAGCATCTCACTGGGCTAAACCAAGCTCGCTTTTGAGGGCTATCTGGATGGAATGCTACAAATCGCAACCATTTAACCTGCTTCTTGTTGTAGTTTGTCAGATCTACGATTGTTGGTTTGATATCTCGTAGCATAAAATAACCTCGTACAGTCTCAATTTCTCCACTTTCTGTTTCTTTCTGTAAAACATAACTCCATATTAATTGCGTTTTGTTTTCTTTGCATCTTGGGAAGGTAAATGAAAGCTCCATTTCTTCTGTAATCTCGTAGCAAATTTCTTTTTCATTCTTCTGGTTCTTGATTATAAAAGGAATTATTTGACCATTTTTATTTCCATAATCAAATATGTCATAAACGCCTAGAAATGAATAATATTGAGAAGATCCAATAAGCTTCTAATAAACAGAAATTAGATAGGTGGATATAGTGGTTAGTGGGGATAGTGGTTATTCTTGCTGCATTGTAAAGGTGCGGTCAGGCTGCATTAAGAAAATTTTTGCTAACGTCAAATTAGGGATAAGAATTATGCATTCCAAAGAAGTTATATGATACATGCAAAAAACACTCTTGATGACTTTGGGGATATTATAGCTATGGTGTGTAAATTATGAGGAGTTCATAGCTTTTATGGTTTAGCCTGATACAGATGACTTTGAAATCTTTGTGAGTATACTCTAAATAAATGATAACAATTGCAATAAACAGTTCTTGATTAAATTTTTAAACAATGGCATATTAAATGACAGCACCAAAGCCAAAATTAAAGAATTCAGTATAAACAAGTTTAAAAGTAATTTACCTGTGTGTGCAAAGAATTGCCCTGTACACAGTTTATCAAGAGCGAGCAGTTCTGCACTATCTAAGTCATTGTTGGTGCATGCAATTTTCTTTAATTGGTGAGTGGTATCAACAAGTGTTGTATGACCAAATGCTGTGTCGTTTTTGTAAGGTTGTAGTTTCATGAACTGCATACTTTTTTTAATCTTGCTGTTGTTTCTAGCCTCTTTTTCTCTCCTGCGCGCTTTGGTGTTGTACAAAGAAGTATTTTGATTTGGATTTACGTTACTCTTTGGAGTCCGTACGATTTTACCTTTTGGATCTGCATAAAGAATCCGGGATTTTTCTATAAAAACACATACTCCGTCTAATAACAATTACATTAAGAAGATAAGTAAAGTTGATGGTGTAACATTTTTTAGCAAAATTCAAAAATATCCGATATTTTTTTAAAAAATTAACGTTTTAAAAGTTCATACACTGAATAGGAAATTTTGATTGGTTAAGTGTGCTTTTGGAGTTCTGGCAAGGATAAAGTTAAAAAATGCTTCTGATTTATACTTTGACATCATACTAAATTAATTTATATTTAAAATGTAAATAAAAAGTAGACCTTAAAAAGTAAAAAATATTCAGGTAATAATGAGATGCTGAACAAATTTATGTTACTTAAACTAATTCGTTATTCAGATTTTTTCGACTTGAAAAAAATTTTGGGATCTACGTCATTTACGTTATTCGTAACTTTTGCATATAGCAATTGTCTCTCCTTCAACGAGAAATTAAGATACTCGCTTCGGCTGGTGTACAGCGAATTAAAATAATCAGAAATACAAATATTATGTAAAAAAGGAAATCATGACACTACATTGATTCGTTTCCAAATAACCGAAAACTGCGTAAATTACGAATAGTATTTAAACAAACTTTTCCTTAACATAATTATTGTCCAGTAAAAATCCAAGATTAATTGCAGTATCTAAAAGGCGTATATATCGTGTACCAATATTGATGAAGAAGTTACTAAAAATGTTATGAACTATAAATTTTACCTTTGTCTTCTTCGCTATGGTCATGTCTTGGTGGCAGTGTCTTTCTTGTATAAAATGCATCATTAGCAGCTATTGGATGAAGGTAGCAACCTCTCATTAATGCAGTGTCTAGAAGAAATAAGCAGTACTCTAATGGGTACGTGTCAAACCAAGTGATATATTTCTTTTTATCTGAGTAGTCATGCCACATTTCCTCCCCATTGTATACTTCAATACCATACATTGTCTGTGACGGATTCCAAGAATTGTAATAACTATAAAATGAGAGGATTCCGTAAAAGGTTATCTTTACCACACTCATTATGTACTGAGATTAAAGAGAAAAATTTGTTTGGTTACAATGTTGGACTCAAACCAACGGCTATTGTGATCTCATACCGATCTCATGCTCAAGAACTTTTATCTTCTCATTGCTAATCCGATCGATTAATTTTCCACCCAATTTAATTATTGGAGAAGTTTACCCACAAATTAACCCAGTATCGGAGATAGAAAAGTGAATAAAAATTTTCCATAGATTTTATGTAGAATTTATATCAGAAAATTATTTTCCTGACAATTGATTTCCTGAAAATTGATTTAATTATAAATATTTATAAAATCATGTCTTTCTTTAAAGACTTTAACGCTCTGAACCACTGAGGGGCTAAAAGTGAAATCGTATTCTGTTAATCAAGCGCCATAAATTTTCAGAAAAAAAATTTTTTAATTAGAACAAGAATTCTGTATTATGCAACTGGTCGCATAAACTTAGTAAGCATATAACCTCAAAGCTTTGCCCTTTTAAAATCTCTGATTTACTGTTTCACTTTTTACTACGAATTATTCACGAAATCATGGAGGATGTTGTCTGTTTATATCAGAAAAAAGTTGGAAAGGTAGTTTACCTTATTGACTTCAAATACTTTATATTGACTTACGTAAAATCGTTGAAGATTTCAATGCCATGAAATTTATCACCCCAGGTAGCTTTATCTTTGAAGTGTTTTTCCTCACAGATGTTCATAACAGACCATTGAATCCCGTCTACTGTATTATCAGGTAACAAATCAATAGCAGAGCGATAAGCTAAAGGATGAACGATAAAGTTGAAACGCTTGCAAAACCCATCATCTTGCTTAACATGTGATTTTAACGATATGACATGTAGATACCTTCCTTTTGTATCTCCTTCGTACAAGTATCCACCCTTATACTTATCTACAGGTGAGATCTGGACATACTCTTTGTCATCCTCTAACGCACCCTCTTCTTCTTCGTGGGGGTGATAATCCCAAAGGTTGTTCTGAATCTCGTTTCCACGCAATGTCATGAAATGCCTGTTATTGAAAAACCTTGATTCGCAAAGCCATCGCTTATGGCGGGGTACCCATCCTGTCCAATTCCATGGCTCTTCCTTATGAATTGAATTATACAAATGAGCGCCACCGCCAACGCCTGCAACCAAAGGAAAATCAGTTTCTGTGTTGATGCAGTGATTGAAATGCTTTCCAATCTGACGCTCTACGGCATGGTAGCCCTCCAACCATGAATTTTCTATTTGCACGGGTGCTCCATATTTGTCGTAATATGAAGAATCTAGAACAAGCCCTTCGCCAGTTTTATCATACCCTCGAAGATGGGTGTGCAAAAACAAGTGCACTTCATCACCATACGCATTTTCAACACATTGGTCAATGAACGGGCATGTTGCTTCTTCAGCATAGGCTACCTTAGATAAAGATTATTAATTCAGTCTTTTTTTAGTTTTCTTCATTTAAAAACTATCCTTCTAAACGTTTCTTAGATTTTAAAGAAAAACACTTTCCGTGTAATACTGTTGGACAAGTGGAACTACTTTTTTCAGATACAAATAATGATTATATCCTGGTGTATTTTCAGATAAAAATATTCCTGATACCCCAGTGTATTTTCGCGTGCGTTTTGAAGCACGAGGTTATCGATTTCTTAAAAATCAAAATCATGATTAAAATAAACGCATTTCTGCAAAAATAATTTATTTCACATTTTTGATTAAATTTTTTTACAGTTTTTAAAACAACGTGTTCTCATTTTGATATATTCAGTTCCACATATTTCGGGTAAAGAATATTAAAAGGGAATAATGCTAGTGTAAGCATTGCTTTAATTAACTGCATTGATTTATACAAAAATATGTTACAAAATTTTTTGAGAAAAAATCTACGCCCATGGTCAGATGTAAAATACGTAATTCATCGTCATAATTTATTGATAATTAAGGAAAGTAGATATGGTGAAAGTTATACCTTGTTGGATTTTTCCGACGTTTCTTTTGTCATAATTTGATGTTTTGACTGTATGAAATATAAATTTATTATTCCACCTAAAATAAATATTTTACTATAGGCTATTTTTACTATTTCCTCGATTAAACGACCACGCTTGGATACTCACCCCTGATAATGATAGAGATAGTTGTTATATTAGACGTGGGGAACCAACAAATTGCCGAGACAATATTTCCAGATGGGCCCACGTGGCGGTTCTTGGAGTACTTAGAACACTCATTTGCGCCTACGAAATTCGCTCAACCAAACAATCCGCCGATTTGAGCTAGCGTTGTATTACGCATGAGCTTTGCTCAGAAACTCAGAGAAAATATGGAAATAAATTTCCGCCAGAGGTGGGAGTCAAACTTGTAACCTTTCGCTCCGGAGTCAAACGTCCTAACACTGTGGCAACTACACTGTCGAGAATACCTTATCTTACATTTTTATTCAAATATTAAATAACTATAGCAAAATGTTTTAAAATGAAAATTAGAATTAAGACTAAATCCATGCCTAATTTTTTATAGTTTCAAAATAATTATGTTCTTAGCTAGAATAGTTTTGAGTTACATAGTTATATTATTTTAGGCCAAACTCTTATAAAAATCTCTCTATAAAGCGGGCAGTCATAAAGCAGACACTCATTAAAACGGAAAATTTTTTTGTAGCAAATGAATGTTTTCAAACACAAAGTTTCTATAAGTTTGACAGTTTTTTCAGGGCTGGCGAATACGTGCTTAATTGTGATCTCAAGCCCATAGCCTGCTCCACGGTTCACACGTTTCCCGGTTGCTTTACAACCAATTGTGCACCTTGGAATCTTGAGAAACTGGTTGAACAATTTGCTTAAGTTTATTGGAACATGGCCAACAACTTTATCTTGGAACAGAATAGCAGCTGCATACGTATCGTGTTGATTAATACTTTCTGCTTTTATACAAACATTTTCATCACCGACGTTCTGTGTCTTGATGTCCTTATAAGCATTGTATCCTTGGACAAAATAATCTAAACAATACTGCTTCTGCTTTATAAGAATCAATTCAATCTCTTGATCAATGTTATTGAGTAACATCTCTTGATTGGCAGCCATTTTTTTTGTTATTGTTTGACTCTGTTTAGGAAAAAATTGTTTTGTGTCCCAAAAATTTTTTTTTTAATGGTCGAAAAATGGAATATTTTTAGTTTGAGAAGATTTGAAAATCGAAGAAATATGGAAAGAAGTATCCACTTCAAAAATCAAAAAATTGCTTTGATAAATGTGGCATCAAAGGAGATGGTGAGTTGATGTAAGTCGAGAAAGGTAATGATTTGCAGTTCAAAGCAATTGTAAAGGAATTTACTACGGACTTATCCGTAACAGAATGCGCTAAATTTGACGCAAACGTTCCAGCATCAGAACCCATGATTAATGAATTCGAAATCAATTGGCAACATTGAGTCAGAGATAATTGTATCAATGCTATTAACAATCGAGAAAATCCAAATGATGAGGTCCAGAAGATTTCTGATAGCAGCAATAACGATGATGATCCTGATGAGGTGGAACAAGAAGTCATGTTGAGCTTCAAAGAAAAAGTGAGGCGGTACGCTTTCTTTGATAAAGAAGGTCAAATAATGCTGGGGGCAGTTACAAAAAAAATCGAGAACCTTCAACTAAAAAGTCAAAAACAATAGACTAAATTTTGATTAGTGTTTCTATGCTGTGAAACTAATAATGCTTACACATTCCAAAAACAGTATATTTTTGAACAGAGATAATAACACAGCTGATAACAGCAAACAAATGAGTGACTTGCAGTTAAATATTTATTGGAAAAATTTGCTTTGATATTTATTTTAGAATTACTGAAACAAAATTTTTGGAACATTGAAATGATTGGAGAAGTATTAAAAGTAAATAAAAGCGAATTTAATTTTTAACATAAACCTGAATGGTGACGGTAGGATTTACCAAATAAACAAAATCCCTCTCAGTAAATTTAGAAAACCACAACCAACAATAAAATATGTCGCAATTTTGATATACCATACAGACTATAGGGTTTTTTTTTCTGTGTTAACGTTTATTTCTAAATTTATGTAGTTGAGTATAAGTTTTTTATAATATTCAAAATTTATTTACCTTACACTTTGTCAACTCCTTTAATTTTAAGTCCATTTTAAATTTGAACACTTTTATTCTGATAAATATGCAACAATAGTAAAAATAATATAAATCTGGCCTTTTTATCCCCTTGAGATGCACCCTTATTTACTATTTTTGATTTTTAGCATGAAGTCGTCTAAAATTAAAGTTGGATATAAAGAATATGAAGGCCGTATCTCCGTAGATTGACAAGAATCCCCATACTCTGGGGAAAGTACATAAAGATATTGAAGAAACTCAAGAAAATTTCATACTGCATTTAAATAAGTCATAGTTAAATTATTTTTCAAGGTCAATGCGAAAAGGCTTGTCTGGCAAATATAAATTTATAGTAAATAATATAAAAAACCACTATAAAACACTTAACACTTCCAACAACAAATCATGATTATAACACGTAACTCAACAAAATATTTAACAAATGAAAGGAGTATCCTAATATTTATACTAAAACGATGCAATTATGAACAATTTTAAATAATAGTAACCATTTCCATATATAGTAAAGATTGCGTTATTAAAACTATATCAAAATTATAGTTGATGTTTCTTCCCTGACAATTTTACGAGTTATGATTAAGGTAATGAAAGATACACTTCGCAATTCCTTTTTTTCAAAAATATCAACGAGTGAGTGTCTATTCTATACAAACGCTGGCGATTCCTTAGATCAAAAAATATGATGCATTAATAATTTTTTGAAAAAATCTATCAGCATGAATCGTTTTATTGCAATTTTTTCACCTTTTTTCAGATTTCGTAAGGCGATGAAAAAAAAAATAGTTTCTGAGGGTGAAAATGCTAGCAAAGACACGTAGAATTGTATATATCCAAAAAATAAAGAAATTCGCCAAATACATGTTTTAGCTTTTATTTGAACGCATTGATCAGGACTGAAACCATTCTGTAGTTTGGAAACAATGTAAGTTGGCATTTTCTCTCATATTTAAAGGCGTTTTGGTTAATTCCATTATATTTTCAATGAAAAAAAAATTTACTTGATGAACATATATACCAAACAATAATACCAAACGAGTTCACACCGTAGATTTTAAAAGTATTTTGAAAAATTTATTCATATTTATATAGGGCTCTGAAGGCAGTTCTCACTACAGGCTGAATAAATATCATTTAAGATGTCATTTTATTTCATTTTATTTTAAGTCGTAAGACACGATGTAAAAACGAAAAAAAAAATGTCAGCATTTTTCACCTATCAAACCCTGTATCCCGTTATTTCCACCGAGTTTTGATGCTGTTACGATTTGATCCTAGTGAGATACGAGACCAGAACTTAGCAGTTGACAGTGTATGTGCTTAAACGACGACGCCAAAAGCAATAATAAAATTGCGATATTAATGTAATTATAAAGCAATGGAAGTTGATAGCAGAATATTTTTTTGGAAACAGCTCTGACGAATAATGATACTATTATTATCTTAATCGTAGCAAATTAGTGTCATCTTCTAAACCTGATCCAAGCAAATCGAAGGCAAGATATTTATGGTTAAAATCCATTATTTTTTAAAGTAATAATATACATTATTTTTTTACACATTAATTAAAAATTTACAAACTCATAAAAAGACTCTTCTTTTCTTTCCGTAGAAAATGAATACATAATAGTAAGAAATAGTACACCGACAAGAAAAAGAAATAAATTTTGTATATCAAAGATAAACTTTTCTGTCATATGGCCAAAATATAGTTCAATGCAACGGCTTCCGAAAATATTACAAACACTTTTTCAAATACTTTATCGTGTTGTTTGTGAGTTAAACTCATGACAAGACGTTGGTTGTTGGTAGGATGTTGTAACTAGGGCATAAAAGAAAACTGGCTTCAAAATCAATTACTGAAAAGTAGAAGATACTTAAAGAAGTTGATAAAGGCAACTGGTGTGCTTTTGCAGTCAGAAAATATAACAGCCCGAGGTAGACACTATCAAACTGGCATGAAAAGAAAGAGCAGATCAATGAATTAGTTGATTCAAACTCATCAACAAGAAGACGTCAACGGTTTAGAACATCACACGATAAAAACATTGACGAAGCTTGTTACAAATAACTAATAAACGCAAAAGGCCGAAGCATCTCTATTTTACCCATGGTGGCCAAAACAAAAACCCTCTACTTTGCAAAAGAAATGGGGGACAATAACCTCAGTGCATCAGATGTCAGATGGCTGGTTGAACCGATGGAAGAGAAGAGAAGACGATTCTTTTAAGACATTTTCAGGTTTTTTCAGTTTTTAGTAAAGATATCGTAAAATCTCGACTGTCCTTTAAATATTGACGTAGATAGAAATTTCTTTCCTTTATTATCTCCTTGATTGATAGCTTGACCCGTGACACGAACTCTACACCCATGATACTTGCTTGCCCGTAAAAAATAAAAAGTTGATTTGCGAATCGTCTACATTTGCCTTTCATTAATCGACCAACAAACGGAGTATTTGATGCCAGTTACAGCAACAGCGAATTTATCCTTTTTGTTGGTCGTTTCCATTCGAGTGAGTTAAGACTTCGTTTACATGTGGCGTTTAAATAGCCCTGTTTTCATTGAAGCAAATTACAAATGATTTTATTTCCAATTCGTTTTCCCGTACAACTGGGATTAGTGCATCATATTTGACAAACTTTCCGTGCTGCTCTTCAAATGAAGGAAGTGAAACCAAACATGATAAAAAAAACTGTTCATATTCAAATATTTGATTTATTGGAAAATTCGAATTGGAAACTATTCGAACTCCACTTTCAATTCAAATAACTTTTCTCAATGCGCAAAATCAAATAAAGGCAAAAATTAGTAAGAATAAGGCAATTAATTCAATGATGAAAAATCCCATTAAACGTTTCTTTTATTAGAAGAATGAAAAAATGATTTTACTAGAGAGATCACTGATCCTTGGAAGTAGACAGCACTTCAAACCATTCTAACCAATTACATAAAAACCGACTAGTTTGGTTTTTTTTTAAGGTTTTCCTGAAAAAGCTCTCCGAATAAAAGTTGAGAAATGTAAAAAAACTGAAAACAGTAAAATTAAAGTGACAGGAATAGCTTCTGCAAACATGGACAGTGACAAACTACCAATGCTTGTGATTATTACTCGGTGCGATATCAATTTATGGTTGTCTGACTGAGCGGTTATTTACCTTAAGCTCAGATGGGAGCTCTAAGTACACCAGAACCCAAATCTGTGGGATCTTCTGAAATACGACCAGTTCGAAAACTCTTTGTTGGCCCCACCGTTGAAAAATAAAAACGTTGGTATACCCTCGTATTATATTATAAGTCAGGACAGTTTCAAGAATATAAAAAATTAACTTGCTGTTATCGAAGCCAGAATAAAGGCTAGATGGATTCAACGCTTTTCGAAGAATGGGTTAGAAAACTTGAAAAACAGTTTGAAAAAGAAAACCGGAAAGTTTTGTTTCATCATTGATAACTGTACTGCCTAACCTGAAATTGGAGGATTAAAAGCAAATCGATCTTTTCTTTCTTTCTCCAAACACCACATCTGTCTTACAGCCAATTGATCAAGGGATCATCCGCTCCTTAAAAACGATGTATAGAAAACTGGTTCAAAAAATATTAAAGCGATTAACGGTAACAAGTCACTCCAAAAAATTTCTGTGTTGGGTGCAATGAAAATGCTCGTCTTATCATGGGATGAGGTTACAGACAAAACCGTGCAAAATTGCTTCAAAAAAGCAGATTTCTGCCACTATCTGATGAGGATATCTTGGCGAGCTTTTTACCAACACGTGTCCGACGATGAGGAAGTCTTTCAATGTGAGGTTTCCGAAGTTTTAGGTAAACCAAACTCGTCCAAACTGCGTGCAGCCATTATTGATACGTTGATGAATTATTAAATAATGTCGAGTTGCAAGGGATGGCGTTAAAAGCCTCAAAATTAGTAGATATGGAAATGAAAAATTTTGCAAAACAAAAAAAGAAGACTGACTTCTTTTCCATTAATTCATTGATCATTTAGATTTTACCTGTTAATTAGATGAAGATAGATTAGTGAAAATAGTATTGAAAACTTAACTTCGAAATTTTTGTTCAAAGAAGTTTTCTTTTTCCCAAGTGTGATTATTTTGATGTATTGTGATTAATTTTAAGGTTATGAACGGAAATTAATAAATAGAAATTGACCCAACTGGCACAAAGATGTTGATTAAACTTCAAATCAACGTTAATATTAGGTCGAAAATGTGACACTTCGTTGAGGTTGAAATAACGACTGCGTATAAAAAGGGCAAGAATTTCTCCGAAAATCCAGAACTTTGATGTCAAAACGCAATATACAAAATTAAAATATTTTGTCCACAGATAACACACCAAGAAATGACAATTAATTTAAAAGCATTTTCGAATGAATACAGGCTAAACACCAGTAATATATTTAAATAAGCAATAAACCGTTTAGAAAAAAAGAACAAAGCTAAGCCCGCCACTTGTCATATAATGCACCTCTTTCTGGCCTAAACTCCCTTAACCAATTCAAAGTTTTAAATAAATTGTTAAAGACAATAACATAAAGCCATGGTTGCCGAATGTCTTTTTAGAAACATTCCCTGCATAATGATAATTAATCATGCCAGGCCAGTTCACTGGCGTTTGATCATATTTTAATTAGCTAAATACAAATAAAAATTTATTTTTAAGATAAATTAATCACTGCAAATGAAATCTAAGCATGTCTGGTTAATCTTAAACCCTTTCTAAATAGGAAACCCTTTGCTTTTTTAACTTTATTAAAAGAACAATCCTGGCGACAGGGATGCACATTAGCAATATATATATATAACAAATTTTGCAACGATTATCTGTGCATTTAAAAACGCCTGTCGTCCTATCAGGATTTTCATTCTTGTTCAATAATCGGAGTAAATTTGGAGGTCTTCGCGAGCTACAATTATGGCTCGAAGATATCCTCAACATATCATCTCTAAAGCCTTTCCCAATGCAAAACTTCAGGGTCCTGCTCCAGCACCAAAAAATCCTAATAGCAATATCCTGTTCGTAACAACATATAATTCTAACACCAGTCATAATTTTACTGCAAGCAATATAAAACGTAAACTTGAATCAACTAATGATATTGAACTTGCAAAAATTTTCATTATTAACATTATTTTATCACAGCGTCAAACACCAAATTTACTTTGATTATTGAACAAGAATAATAAACCTGATAGTACGACAGGCTCTTTTAAATGCACAGATAATGGTTGCAAAATTTGTAGTTTATACTTGAAAGAAGGAAGTGAAATTAAATTATCTAACAATAAAACATGGCATATTAGAAGTATGATAACGTGCCATTCAGTTAATGTTATTTATTTTTTAACATGCTACATGTGCAAAAATGAAACTTATATTGGGAAAACGATAGGTGATACTAAACATGGCCGGGGTTTAAAATAAGAATGAATCAACCAATATCAGGAAGTAGAACTGGAATGTCTTCGTGTAAGCTTCCAATTCACGTGTGAAACTGCGGTATTAAAAACAATTGAGCCGTTCTTTAAAATAAACGTAATGATTTTCCTTAAGTAACCTGGTAAATTAGAAACAATGGAAAGTAATTTTCACATAAGCGGCTACGACACATTAGATAATTAAAAACATTCCACAGTTATAATTAATCTGTCTGTTAAAAACGTCAATATATATAAATTATATATATAAAAATTTTTTTAATATTCGTTTATATTATTGTAAGACACGGTCTGAAGAATCAAGAAAAGCTTTAGTGTGCAATTTTCGCTGTATTGAAATTTTCCTTTTTCTTTCTGAATTTTTATATAATCAAAAACCATAAAAATAAATTCCTGTTTGGGCGAGCATAAAAACTAGAAAGTAAATAAAAATACATTTTGAGTAAGCAATGTCAAAATTCGATAGGCACTTCAAATATATTATAAGCACTAAATGTTTCATATACGAAGAATTAAAACGAACTTTTACGCTATGATATCCTCTTTAAATTTCGAAGAGATTTTTTTTTTTTTTGGGAAAGCAAATTAAATTGAATGAAAACCTAAATATTTAATAGGTAACTATTTCAATAAATTTAAAGAACCAACAAGAAGATTTATAAATACGAATTAGTGCTAAATGAACGAAGCTAAATTAAAAATAAACGTTTGATCAATTACTGTTTTCGGCCTTGATTACTTTGTTTTTACACATTAAAAACATTTATTAAATGAGTGAAGATTTTCTAATGATAAAAAATTTTTCAATAACATTCAATAACATTCCATAGAATTGCTAGAACCCCGAAATATAACCCCTAAAACATATTGGAAGAAATAAACTTACCTTGCAAAACATAAGTAAACCATGCGATTATATACTGAAAATGAGAACATAACATTAAAAGAATTTTTTTTTGGTCACCATGGTTACTGGGATCCTAAAAAATGCTCAAAATACGCCAGGTAAAAAATATCATGAACAAATAATGAAAAAAAAACAAAATTTTGCACACTTGAAGTTCAAGAGTTGTTACACAAAATGAAAAATGAAAATTTTTGAATATATTTTGCTTCCATGGTAACCATTTTGAAATTATAGCAATAAAAAAAAATGTGAAAAGCTAATATGTAAAGTGTCAGAAACAGAAATCTAATTGTTTAAAAATATTTTCTATTCTTCATTTTGTAAACCTTAACAACGAAGAAGTCCTGAAAATTTGGGATAAAACAGACAATCCGTT
>JAUZNK010059656.1:0-15036 GCA_035046665.1 Euphysa ruthae
TATGTATGGATATATGTATGGATAATGCATTTATATATATATATAAATGCATTAATGTCATATCTAAATATTGTTCGTAAAGAAAATTCTCGCCGAGAATTATTGAAAATATCAAGTTTTCTCAAAAAAAAAAAAAAAAAATGATAATGATAATAACAATAGGAAAGCACAAATGAAAAGAAAAATTGAAAATTGTCTAAAAACCGCAATTTCAAGACAAGCCGGTCAACGCCAGACCAAAGTTGGAGACGCAAACCATTAATAAATGTTAAATAATAAAGGTTTAAAACACCAGGTTATCTAAGGGAAAGACTCTGTCAGAGCAATTTCAAACAAGGTTTTCTTTATCTGTTTTGTACTAGGGAGAGGAATATTATTGATACCGGGTTATTTTATTGATGCTTTATCCCTTGTATAGGGAGTTGATTTGTTCTATTTAGTTACACATTCATTCTTAATGGAATTCTTACCATATTTGTATGTGTAAAAACTGAGACATGTAGCTTACCTGACTCTATATTTCTGGTAAAGTGGTTAGGAATTTTATTAGAATTAATGAATAATTTAGAAAAAAATATTTTTTGAAAGATGATTGAAAACAAAGAGACAATTTTGAAAGTATGCAAAAGGAAAGGAAAGGTCAGGATATTTAGTTCTGAAAAATTACCTTGAATATCAGATCTAAATGGCTAAAAGGTAAAGATCCTGAAAGCACAACGTTATAGACTGATTATACGAATAACACACGAGGATTTCCTACTTGACTCCAAATAAGAGCACAGTAAGTAAGATCAGAGGAAAATAAAGAAAAATAGTTTGATTTAAGTGTTCCAAAGCTATACATAGTTTCGTATCTTAGACATCATGCTATTTCTTCTTGAAAGTTTTTTGCTAACTTCATTAATATGACAACACCAGGAAAGATTTTCATTTATAAGAACTCCAAGATAATTCCTTAGATGATTTGCTTATGCATAAGAGATTAGTAATGTCAACAAAGTGATGAACGGTAGTGTTTTTTATAGAATGGGAAAGATCATTAAGAAGAACAGAGGCCCAAGAACATAATCTTTAGGAACACCATGCTTGGTAAAATTATGAGAAGTCTCAACACCGTTTATTGAAACAAACTGATTTCGAAGATATCAAGAAAATCAATCATTAGCCGGTCCTCGTATGCCATAATGATTTAATTTTAGCCTTTTCAGTAAAGTATTTAGAAAAATCTTTTTTTTTTACTCTGTCGAATAAGTGTCACATGAAGATTTGGATTAGTTTTAACTCTATTTCCAAGATTTCTCTTGTTACTTAGATCTTTAGGTCAAACAAATTTACTCTGGAGTTTATTACGAATTTTGATCAACGTTAAAACTGCAGATGTGATCCACGGTTTGAACTTTTTTTTAAATCAGCGATTACCAACTTTTTAAAACGGGGTGTATTTATCTAAAAGTTCATTAAATCTACTAACAAATTGGTATACGACTGATTGGTGTCCTCGTTATTAACTAAAATCACTACATCCCAGTCAATTTTCAGATAATCAGTAAGAAATTCTTGATTGTTTAGTCCTTTTAAATTACAACGATAGATGTTGTGTTCGCGGGTTACAAATCTTTTGTTAAGACCTGGACATAATAAAAATTTGGCCAGGTAGTCAGACACAGTAGATGTTTTGTTTCCAGAGATGATATTTTTGGAAATTGAATTAGAAAAAAGAAAAATTATCAATTAAAGTTCTTGAGAGATAGGTTATTCTTTTTGGATGAAAGATAAAAGGGAGGAAATTGTTGGAAGTGATGGTGTTAAAGTATTCAGAGAAAGAGTTATCCGAGTTGTGTTTAGTTTAATCAATGTTTAAATCACCCATTAAGAATACAGTTTTATTTTCTATCGAAAGCTTATCTAGAAGAAGAGACAAATAAAAATCTTTAAACTCTGTAATTTCTATACTAGAAATTAGAATGGCTATAAACACAACCCATTACAACACCAGATTTATTATAGAAATATAATTTGGTAAATACTGATTCTAAAGGCCCTTATACATGAGCAGACCATTACGAGGCTTGTAAATCAATTTACTGGAGATTTATAGTAGAGCTCCACCAAAAGAAGTTTCTGTAGGCGTTTGTTCATATAAGAGATAGAAAGGATTGAGCTCATCAAAATGACCAGCTAACGAGGTAATATTTAAGGGGTATACCCTCCAAAAATTAAAAAAAAAAAAGACCGGGACAAATAAAGAGGGTACTTCATGGAAAAAAACTACGAAGTAATGAGAGTATAAATAATATTAATAGTCTTCCTTCATAAAGTGTAAATAACAAATCTTCTGTAAATAATCAAACCCACGTTTTGTACATCGAGCTCCTCCTTTCACAAGGTTGAACCTGTTGCCAACTCATCACCTTAGCAGAACACACGGTTCAAAAACAGATATGTGACAGGGCATATAATAATTGACTGTTATTTTGTATCCAGTGTTATAAGCGCTTTGAGTTGTCTAACTTGTTTTTAAAGGACTTTAATAATAAAAAAAAAAAAATGCAAAAAACAAAGATTTGTGTGTGAACTTTCAATAAATTGTTCAAAATGTAAATACGAAAATGATATTAAAAACTTAAAATGGTCACTAAAAAGGAAACCTATAATTTAAACTCACAAACGGTATACACAAGGAAAACTCTCGGAATAGGACATTCCGGAATTGAAAAGTTTACACTTATGGACATGCCAAAAGCAATCACGCAAAACTATTACGATAAACTTATTTAAAAATAACCAATATCACAGAGGAAGTTGCACATGAATCAATGGCTGATGCTGCAGCTGATTTAAGAGAACAGTGTCAAGATGATGAGAATTTAAATATCGGTGTTTCATTTTCTTCATTGAACGATGTATTTGCAGCACTTTCAATGAACACTGGTAAAATTTTGGAAATTGAGGCGATTAATAGATCGTGCAGGGGCTGCTTTCTGAAACAAGATCTTATTAAAACAGATCCAGCCGCTATTGCCCAGTGGAAAAATTCCAGTGTGTGTAAAAGAACTTTTTCGGCACTCTGTTGGCGGAATGGAGTGCGAAGGAGCAAAGCGTGTTTTACGAGCGCTCTATTAAAAATCATAAACTACGATATACTAACTTTTTGGGTGGTGATGGTAATAAAAATTATAACAGTGTCTCAAGAATATTTATCCTGACACAAAAGTGACTAAACAGGAGTGTGTTGGTCATTAAGAGCAACTGTCCACCGGCGCGCTGCACATTGTGTCATGCGTCGAATCATCCCTCCATATGGTCCCTTGTTTCTTCAAACTCTCCCAGGAGCCGATGTTCCCTTGTCCAACCACGTTTTCCAACAGTCTCCCATGATCCTGTCACGATTTAATTTCATAGTGTCTTTGAGGGTTTCACTCCCAGAAAATCATCAGCCTCTTTCATGTCAACACCCAAAAAAATAAGTTCAACCCCATTTTGAACTAACACCGTCCCCCACCCTCCAAAAAAAAAAAAAAAAGAAGAAAAAAAATTGTATGCCACTATAACAGAAATTTCAGCATGTTTTTTTTTCTGCAACCACCTTCGCAACTATGTGCACATGGTGTATATTTAGAAACCATACATTTAAGACGTCGCCATAAAAATACAAAAATACTCCCCCAGTCATTGTGCAAAAGTAATCAGCTTTTCCACTTTTCACGTTAAGGTGGTCAGGCCAAAAGTCCTTCTCGTATTTCATCATTTTGTATAATCCGCTGTTATTTCGTTTGCAAGGCATGGAAATCTGGTCTCACAAACACTAGGTGTATGATAGGCCGGTGTTATTCAAAACTTCTGTTGAATCAACAATGTCCTCTTCATCTGAGAAATTTATTTGTGATTATGCAATGGAAACTTTGTACTTCATAACCTCCTGAAAGCGCTTTGGTTCGATTCTTATCTTGAGCTTTGATTCTTAAGGTTGAGAAATATCAAAATAGCTGTACAAGACGTGATTTCGAAATTTATCTCGAACAGCATACGGACTGGGAAAGTTCAAAAAGGCTTTTTGAACGTCGGAACATTGTTTGTCGATAAAATCCTTTATTTCATCAAATGGTCATGAAACCATTCGGCTCGAGTTTAGTTGATTTTTTCAATGCCTCAATAACAAATTCAATTAGATTGGTCGTGACTAAATAATCACAAAAACCGCAATCACGAAATATTTTTACACTCATATGTTTGTAAGCAACGTCTTTTTTATTCTTTTCCAAGTAGGCAACCAATCTTGGTTGTTTGTTCTCATGCCATTCTAATTCATACCATTGTTGACACATAACAGCATATCTACGATCAAAATTTTAACAATTAACTGCAAGTCTTCCAGTACCAAAAATATCTGATTTTGTTAATTAATTGTCTTGACAACTCCAGCCCCTTGGAGCATCTGTTCGTTGTATTCGTTGTGCAAATAAATGAAATTGCCGTCGGAAATACTTGTGCATGGATTTTCTAAGAGCTGCCTCGCAATCCGAAGCATATCCACACAGGTAGTTCACAATACCTGTATCTTTGCTAACAGTTGTTGAAAGAAAGTGATGCATATCGCATGACCCTTAAGCATAAATAACATTAATGGTCCAATCATAACTGGTGGTTGATCAATGACTTTTGATTCCACTGCAGTATTTAAATACACAGTTAGCAGCAGAATCCTAATTGAAATTTCAAGTCGGAATACAATAAGGATTTGAAACCAACGTGGTTTTTGCTACAGTTATTCGAAATAACTTTAATTTGCCGGTTCGTAAAAGCGATAACTTTAGGTAAGTCATCATTCAGCGAATATGACCTTACAAAAAATTCTTGCTACTTTTCTTTATAATTTTGCACCTTATTCGTGATATTAAAAAGTGGCTCGTTAAATTTAGATCTTTGCACTCCACGAATATAAGCGCATTAAACAGGAACCCTTGGTTGAACGCCACCAGCCGAAGATACCTCGATCCCATCAACATGTTTCGTGACTTTAAAGACAGCCATCCTTACTTGTTTAATATCCATCAGTTCATTTTCTAGTTGATAATTTGTGCTTGTAAAAGTTCTGAAGTAGGGGACTATTGGATTTTTATTACTATTTTTATGTGGCTGAACACTTATTTTCTTCACTTTCAAATAATAACTAATACAAACAAGACTGTGTACCACTCTATCAGTTAGTTCAATACTTAGATAACTTTTTTATGAGAATCATCCGGACACTTTTCATAAGGTCGTCATGTCACTACAATCGAATTGTTCCCCTTCTCTTTCACTCGTAAAAGACCAGAGGTAGTTTCACTTTGATCATTTCTTAATTTGTAAAATTATTCATAGTGCTAATTTTGTTTCCATGATCCAAGATCATTAGAAAGGATATCTGGAAGTGATATACTATTTATGTCAATGAAATAGGTGATGTTCTTTTCAATGAGCTGTTGAATAGCAGTAGATATGTAGGATGAATCATATTTGTCTGCATTCAATACGTAAGGCACAGAATTCTCGATATTTGAGTTAGCCAATATAAAAACAAGTATATAGAAAGTAGCCCCCGAGGATCCCTAAAAAGAAATGGGAAATTTAGGGGTTGGGTATGGGGTGGGGAAGGTCTGTAATATTTTCAAGAAATATATTTGATAGGGACTGTAGATTTTTTTATCTTATATTTGGGCAATGGATTTTTCTTTTCTACAAGAAAGTTTTTGTTTTGAAAATTCCAGTCCATTGGATGACCATTTATATATATTGATGAGATTTTTTGAAAATAATACACTGGACTAAAAACAAATGAATTGAGCACGCCGGTACCCCGGATGACACTATGATATTCACCTCACATTTTTCAAGGTTTATGTCCCACTATGCAAAAAATCAGAAAAATTCAAATCCTGAGATAATTGTGTCAACAATGAACGAATATAAAATTGTATAGGCATGATTTGATGGGTAAGTACAAAGGTGAGTACAAAGGATTCAATGCTTAGTGGAGTGGGGGGCTAGGGATTTTCATGGGAATATTTTTAAGCCAATCTTCTACACCTACATAAACAATTAGCAAATAATAATGTAGGCCAGGATATTAAATACCAACATAGGCTAGGATGGCTTTATACTCGCAAATGGAAGAGCCTATGACTCATGTGACTCTTCCTCGCGAGAATATATAATTGGTAATTGTAAATCTAAACTCTCTCTTCACTGTCCGCAACTCCGATACCTTAGCTGCTTTCATTTACTGGTGCGCTAGGCCAAATTATACCAAACGATGAAGGCAGAAAACAGATACTGGTGTTGAAAGTGAAAAACTTACAACCGTGCCACAAAAAATGTGTCAACATATATTGTGGCACACATCGGTAGCATTGATCTGCGAATCTGTTTTGTGGGCAGGGCGTTTGTCATCAAGTTTATTAGAAACTGATAGATAAAGAGAAAAGTGCGCATAAAGAATTTTCCAGTGTGCTGTGTGAATTTGTCCGAATTTTTATTTAGAGTCTTATCTCACTAGGGTATATCGGGATATATATACCCCACCATGGATGAAGAGCAAACGATGGCAGAATACATCAACAAACTACTTGCTCTGTCTGAACCCTTCAAAGATGAATATATCGAGCAACTATTTGCTTAGTGTGACACTTTCATGGATTGGATATAAACCACGAGCGACTACTTGCTAAGACCCTCAAGGACGAATACATCGAACAAGCTGATTTTCTTCCAAAAACTGTTAAAGAAGCCTTTCTTGTCTTCTACGTTTAAGTCGCGTGTGAAGGATGAAGAACCGGCTCTCACAGACAGCGCTAAACACAGCTTCAACTATGTAAAAAAAAACTATCGAAGCATCTATGGCCTTCTACTTTTAAACTGCATGTGACGGAGAAAAAACTAGCTATCACAGAAATCGTTACAAACACACCGGAGGCTGTTAATTAAAAGCCGTTGAAGCCTCCTAAACCTTCTGCACTTCAGCCGCGACAGGTGAAGGAAGAGAAACACTATCTGTAACTGACAAGCATAAAAGTGACGTCAATTAAAGTCAAACATGATCCGGATGTATATTATGCTCTAGTTATCGACAATATCCCAGTGCTCTACCCAGATGGGAGTTAAATCAAGAAGGGGAACACAATCGTCTGGAAAGAGATAGAGGAAAGTGTCGATGGTCGTCGGTTCGAAAGAGGCCGGTTGATAGAGATCCAAATATCACAAACGAGTGCTAGGTATATTGGACTTCGTTTGAAAAAGAAGATCTTAAAATAGACATAGACATAGCATGGTAAGTGTTAGAGATTTTGGATCCAGGAAAATACTACAAGTTATTCACAGTTATAGGTAAGTCAGCTGAAGAAACCCTAGCCCGAGTGACCGAAGAAGAAGTTTTCTCTGACTGTTCTTCGCCGGGATCATATCATCGCCGGCGCTCATCATGATATCGAAAGCTTGGATCTGCACACCATGTAGATGTCCAATATGTCGTTAGTTAGTTCTTTGTGCATTTTTTGTTTTATTGTTTACTATTTTATAATTCACTTTTTAAAAAATTTAAAAACTTGTTGGTCTGTCTATATTAGCGTTTGTATAATATATGATTATATTTGTATACAATTATTAGCGTTACCAACGTTAAATAAACGAATGAATGAATGAACCAGCAAATTTGGAGCAAAATCGGTATTATCTGGTTTATATTCGTTACAAGCTTCGGCCCTTCTCCAATAGCAGAGCGAACCAGGACCGTGTTTAGAACCAGAAAAAGACACCGAGTTCACAAATTGTTTTGTTCGCTACGTCGTCAACCACCTCTAGGACATTATGACTTGAATAGGTACTGGGTTGAGGAACAAGCGCCCGCGGATGCTAAAACGCTTCGACAAGATGCTTGCAAATACAGGTTACGCTTGCCATGAAGTTTAACTTCATTTCTTTCAATGCTCTGGGTAACATCCTGTGGAATATCGGAAAATACAAGACTTGAATAAAGGTCTTTTTGCCTTGTCATAATAATCATGCATGAGCAGAAAGTCCAATCGACTCGCAAAAAATCGAGCATGTCCACTCACTGAACATCATTGCTGAACAAAAATTGTCCGATCTGTATTCTTCTTATAGCAATAAAGGAATTCGAACTATTACAGCGCAAGTAACCATTGAACAGATGAAGAGGGTGATAATGTTCGTATTCGCAATTAGGGCTATTCACTCGACCACAAGACTCTGGCTGTGTGGCCGGGTCTTGTGGAGAACGATTGTTTGCTATGAAGATCACAATTTGCATCCAGGGCTATTAATGAAGCTTTTACAGAGGAAACTGTAGCAGAAACTCTGGATGAATCTGTGGATGGGGCAGAAACTTATTCCCTAAAGTTCGAATAACAAAATGCCACTCATTCTAGGGGTGGTGCTACAGGCTATAGTTTCAGGAAGTGACTCGATAGAGAAGATATAAGGCCGTTCCCTTTGAAATACAGAGACGTTTGGAAATGAGCTCAGGTTGAGTCTAAAGTATGGAACAGTCAAGACGCCACAACAGGAACAGACGAACATAACCATTTGAGTATAGAAGCAGCCTGTTTAGAATGTGAAGATTGTTGTCTCGAGCGAACGTATAGTTGTGCTCCTTAGTTACGTCATCACCCTAACTGCTTTTCGCTTGGTTGTTCGATCCAAACATCCATTCGTATACCGTCGGTCGTGTGGGAGATCACCTGCCTGAAGACCAAGGATGAATGACAACTCCAGAGCTCAGAAACTTACTTTAATCTGCGGATATGAAATAAGTCACTGCCTGCGAGTTTTCTTATAGCTTTGGCACCAAAACCAACATTAAATTACAAATCAGATACTTGGCTATCCAGTTCGTCGGATAATGCAAGATTAACCGTAACCACAATGAAACTAACGAATGATGCTAGAAATTTTTCCACAAGAAGACATCCTACGAGTTTGCACAGATGCCATCTGCACCAAGTCCCTTCCTATCGAGGTGAAAAACCTACTTTTTGAGCACTATCTTAGGTATGGACAATGGCGACACAAGCAATCCGGTTAGGAGTGGCGCGCTCAGGCTGCAGCTTGGACAATCGAACCTGCCAAGGACAACTTTATTTGCAAGTAAAGGAGGTCGCCCAGCTTTCCTTTAATCTCATTGCGGCTATTGCAGCGTGTATGTATTTGACTGGTTAGTGATAAGACGTATTGGGTCGTGACAACCTTAAATTCGGCGAAAAAACGACATTGCTTGATCGCACTGATATCGTCTTGGCTTAGAATCCCATCAAAATGAAACCATCTATCATTATATCTGCATCAACAGTACGAAGCCGCTGGAGGAGTGGCACCTTATTTCATTAGATAATCGACTTGACAATTTTGCTGAGGTTATAGATTTTGACGAATGTTGTAAGGTCCCAGTGACCGTGGGCAGATTTCCCCATAGCGCGATAAGAAAGACACACACAAAATGCTGAATGAGTGGGCCGAATCATTTCACCCTTAGTTCAATGCAGATTATTGATGACTCAGAGGAGTGTGTGGAGGGCCATGGTTAGTTTGCTTCGCCAACACCATCTGCCAAAATAGGCCAACGTCAACGCTACACTCTGTTAAAAGGTTGATATGGTGCCAGCCAGACGACGTTTATTTGAATCTCTTCCATAGGTATTTCACTGGGGTGGAATTCGAATAAGCTTTGCAAAGCACTTCACCGTATGACATTTGGGTGTGTTCCACTAACGCCTGAGTTGAAAAGGACCAGGCTAGCTTACTTCGGCATCACAAATAAATTTACCCTGAGCTCCTGCCAAAGATATGCTTTGACACGTACGGCACCAACGCCCACGGTTGCATAAAGCAAGGTTGGCCAATTATCATAGCTAGATGTCACGAGAGATTTAAGGCATGCAAAGAAGCGATCGTCCAATTGCCTCTACAGATAGTCGAGAGAGGGCTCCTACTCGAGTGGAAGTATGCTGGTTAGGGGAATGTTTATCGTGTCCTGGGAAATACAATCGGGACTCCTGGCCAGTGGATGGATAGGCATTGCTGTCTGCAAGGCAGTCTTGCGTGTAAGGTTGATAGTTCAAACTGTGAAGGTCTTACCTCCATTCGACGCCCTGCGTCATTGTCCTCTAGCATCTGCAAGCGATCCTAAACATCGCCCTGATAAAGGCAAGGTTGAAGCTGTATGTGATCGAAGACAAACAGAACGGTTGTAAAAAATACACAAAATCCGATAACAAGCCCATTGTTGACCACATTCTGAAAATTATCAGCGAGGCAGAAAAAAAGTATGTAAAGGGCGACATCATCCTCCTACTACAGGGATACACCAAATGTCACGGGCAGAGCTTTAGCATCGACCGGGAGGACGACAGTCAAGTGAATTATAAATGGAACGTTCAAATCACATGCCTATCGCGTGATTGACAACACAAGCGCGATGATCAGTTTCATAACCTCATGAGCTTTCCAAAAGTCGCTGAATACTGTGATCCGGTTAATGACTCAAACTACTATGTTTGTTTGGATCCGGATTATAACCCACGCCAATTATATCAATGTAGGGTTCCAGATAATGACTCAAAATACAACGATTACTTGGATCAAGATTGTGACTCATACAAATAATATCAATCCTAATATGCCACAAGTCTCAACCATCGTGCCGACAGTCAACAGCGTCTCATGCAGGTGGGCTTTCTCGGCTACCAATGGGTCTTTGACATATTCGATCGCTTCCGCCGGAGCGAGCTCCGGCGGAACCAGTCAATTACGTTGATGCATTGTTCATATCTTTCACTAAAGTAGGTAGAAGTGGGAGCACTGCCAAACAACGGTTACAGGACTCGACGAAAGCCTGCGCTCTAGTCACTACCCCTTGAGTTCATGCTCGTCGTCGACCATCAACGCGCTTGACCATACAAGTGGCTCATCCTTGCATATGCTAGTAAATGCTACGGCATTCTCGTCCGCTGAATTTGAGGAAATGATATGGCAGATTTGTGGCGAGAGGCCACATCTACCAGTGTCAAAGCATATTTGTGTCTTTTACTACCGAGTTTGTCATTTGGAGATAGAGAAGATCGACTTGGTGGAGTTCGTTTGGTAAATTCTCTGTAAAACGCGCAAAAACTTCCTTAGGAGGCCGTGTCTGCATATATCTCTCGATATCTTGGATAGATAATTACCTCTGGACACTATAAATAAATAAAAATAATATCAAAGCATGAATAAGACAACTTCTAGCTTTAAAGTGGATTATTATCGTAAGAAAATAATAAAAAGTCAAGAAATACAGGAACCAGCCATAAAAATTAGATTCACAAAAAATATGAAAAGTGA
This sequence comes from Euphysa ruthae, assembly GCA_035046665.1. Classification (NCBI taxonomy): domain Eukaryota; kingdom Metazoa; phylum Cnidaria; class Hydrozoa; order Anthoathecata; family Corymorphidae; genus Euphysa; species Euphysa ruthae. Next base: position 11,374 of record JAUZNK010059656.1, read on the forward strand.
CGAACGAGTACATCCAATTTCTCAATTATATATGCAGTAGTCATTGTGTTCTAGTAGTTCCTCTACCTTTGCATTTTACGGAATAGAAAATTGGGAAAGAATACAATTAAATATAAAATGAAGACCGCAGGGAAATCGTTGTGAAAAAGGGAAGAAATAAGAGTAGAAATAAGGATATTTCATGGTCGCCTGAATTTTCGCGATAAAATATATTTGAATAGCAAAGATTCAAGAAAGTTATTTTGACAAAAACAGTAAAAGATATGATAAAATGAGTTTCATCATTGGAAAGAGCGTTAAATTTTGTAAAAGATCCGTCTTTTTAAATTTTTTTAGAAAAATGATTTTACAATCTTTATAAATTTTTGACCGTGCCTCAAATATAATCTGCATCTTTTTCATGAAAAAAAATGAAAGGCGAGGCTTCTATTTAAGAAAATATGATAGAAACATTGTTGAATTTTTTTTTATTTTTGAATTAAGTGCAGTTTGACATTTTTGAATTTAATGCCATCTTTTAATCAATTTTATTAGTAATATTTTCACATTTTTCTCTACGTAAGTTCAAATTTGAGGCACCACCGCGCACAGATTTAGCTTTTCGTTGATCTTTTTCATTTATGTTGGAAATTTCCCTTATTTTGTATTGTATAGAGGAGAAATGAATTATGCAGAAATTTGTTGATCCTTTTTAAAGCTTTAAAAAGATAAGATCATTATAGGTAGCAGATTATTCTCAAAAAACACATCTTTATCCTATATTTTCTCAAAAAAGAAAATGAAGTTGTTATTTTTTCAAATCTCAAATGACCTGTTATTGAAAATACCATTTTGGTTACTAGATCTTCTCATACATTAGAGAAGAGATTCCATCTCCCTAATTTTCACTTTCATCATAAAAAAGAAAAAATCAAACAATTGTTGAACTTACCTCTTGTCCCTTCTATGGTTTTTATAACTTCCCAGTTAATTAATTTATAACATCGTGCTTAAGGGCACAGGGTCTGCTTCAGAAAATTCCTTAAACATAGTTGCAAAACAATTTTCACGTTTTTTTTAACACCGTTAAGAGCTAAAGGAATTTTTTACTTCAGGAAAGAAATACCTTTTATTATTTTCTATAAATATCTTACCATATAAAACAATAAGTATCCATTTATGACTTTTTGTGTTGTCTCAAAAAGAGTGCTTGAAGATTATTAAATAAACAAGCCAAGCAATAATCCAAGCCAAGCATCGATAAAATGAAATGTTTAATAATTAAAATTGTGCAACATTGTGTTTAGTACTGATGCAACTTTTCAAGTATTTATAATTATTATTAAAAATTTTTATTATTAAATATAATTATTAAGGTTTTTTTTTTGTCTACTTTTCAATAAGATTTAAATTTTGACAAGATAATATCAGTTGCTAATTGAAAAATGGTATTGAGTCAAATTATATCAAAATTTAAGGAATTTTTAACATTAGCAACAACTATAGTAATATTTTGAATAAAAAGTACAAATTTATTTTTTCTCGAAATGAAAAACATTTCTAAATTAAGTTGTTTGCCCTGTAGTTTATTCAACGTTTTTTTTTTTTTTGACTTTTTATAAACTCTACCTATTTTTTTAGTGGAACTCTAGCTTTACTTAGTTGCGTTGGTGATAAAAGTCCTGTGCAATTTTTTTTCTGAACAGAAAAGCGGACAAATTTAAAGATTTTTTCCAATATTGATCGAAACATACTTATTAAGTAGAAGTTTTTTTTTTTTTTTTTTTTTGGGGGTTAAAGTTTAAGGGGGTATTACACTAATTAAGGTCAAAGAAATCAAATGTCTATGTACTCGATGTTTTCAAAAGGTTAGCAGGTGTTTGCAAATGTTAATATGAAGTCTACGGGGCTAGTGAATTAATTCCATCGGAAAAAGATTCTGTTGGTGTTATAGCAAGTTTCGATGGCACACGGCAAATAAAACGTTACACCACTAATAGCTAACAGTGTAGTAATCGTGCTTTCTACTCAAAGTGGGAAACTGTTAGAGATTAAAGTAAAAACAACAAATTGTAAACCATGTACAGTATGAGCATCCAAGAAAATAACCCAATCAATTGAATATGAAGCGTTTTATGGGTGGCTCGACCCAAAATGCAAAATATCCCACACCGGCTCAGCAGGATCGAGTGGTTTATTAAAAATTTTTAATGAGAAAAATAAGATGCAATACAAAAAAATATGCTAGGAATGGTGATAGTAGTTCTTTTAATACTGTTGTTGCTGCAAAACTCTTTGGAGACAATATTGGAGTGCATTGGTCATTTACAGAAACGGGTTGGTCATTTACAGAAACGGGTTGGTACTAGTTAACTAACTTGAAAAAAAACTCACAAAGGATAATTAAGTGATGGGAAAAGTTTACGGGATACAGGAAGTTTATAGGAATCATTGTTTAAAATTTTAATTCATTAGCTTTAGAGGTTTTTGAGAAATCTAAATTATGTGTTCCCCCGTTATTACCAACTTATGCTCAAAATTTTTGTATCCGCTTTATTTTAGAGCTTTCTTGTAATCAGGTTTCGATACATTAAATATTTGCTCACTCACTGAATGATTTTTGGCTCATTCTATTGATTATAAAATACAGGTGTTTGATTCAAAATTTCAGCCATATGATTAAAAAAAAAATTGACGCCTAGAGATTGACTTTTTTTGAATTTATCCTAATTATGTTTTTATAATGTAAAACAATAGGTTCATTGTTGCGAGAAAAGCCCATATTTTTTTCAGTAAATCTAAAATTTAGAGTCCAAAAGAAAAAAAAAGTATTTCTAGATACGTATGGTCGTTCAGAATTCATTCAAAAAATTTTTCCCTTAGATCAATACTTCCTAAATATCCAATTATATATAAATTCAATCTTTTCACACACCCAACTACCAAGATAATGTCGGTGCTAGTAGACCAAAATTTAAATTTGATGAACAAACCATCTCAAATCTTTTAACTTTAAAAGTTAGCAAAACTATCAATAGATAATTGAAATATAAATGAAGTTAACAGAGAACCTTTAATATAATAGGAACTATTTCAAAGGTCTCGTCCCTAGAGCATCAATACTAAGTAATGCTCTCACCATATGCAAGAGAAATAATGAGAATGTTATGCGCGAAGGAGATAACCAATTAAAATCATTTTAAATTAAAAACATCAGAACAAATATTTGCTTGAAATTATGGATTCTAATGGATAGACTTCATAACACAAGGGAAAAAGCCCCTACACTGTAATTTAAGCTATTTTAAAGTTATTATGGCAAAATGGTTATAATTATGTCACAATACGTTGTTATTCTGCTTCAAAGAAAACTGTCCAATAACAAGAGGCTTACATACATATAATTACATACATATAATTACATACATATAATTACATACATATAATTACATAAATATAATTACATACATATAATTACATACATATAACTACATACATATAATTACATACATATGTATAAAAAAGTTCAACAAGGAATATAAATACTTTGCGTGATTAACTACTTGAAAAATTGCATCGATTTGAAACACCGTGTTATTATTGTTTTATATTTATTAGATATTTTATTGCATTACTATTATTATTGTACGGCTTGATTATTAATTAATCTTGGAGCGCTGTTTT
>JAUZNK010059667.1:0-15035 GCA_035046665.1 Euphysa ruthae
AATAGATAATTGAGGTAGATCGGAGTAAGGAAATTAGTAAAGATAATTATATATTAGTCAAAGATGAAGGTCAATATCATAATGAAATACTTGCCGGTTTAAAGAGGGGTTAAACCATCCTATGTGTAGTGCTTCTTTTATTTTAAGTGAGCATTCTTTCTGTGCCGAATCCAAAACAGAAAAAGAATCTTTGGATGCTGATTCAAAGCACTCTACCTTACTGTGTATATGTTGATAGACATGTGATTTTTTGTCAGTTTTTAAGTGTTCGAATTAAAAGCTATTTTGATGATATCAAAACTTTTACAATATTTTTTACAAAGTGAAGTTAGTTTAGTTTGAGTATGTTTAGAAAATGTACCAATGTAAGGTATTTTAAAATAGCTAATTTCTCGTGATTGTTATATATATATGTGTGTGTGTGTGTATATATAATTAGCACCAAGCAACTATATTGGCGAGATCGCGCCTGTGCTTTGCGAGGGAGTTGCTTCGCAACTCTTGTAGTTGTATTGTTAATTTTATGTTTCTTGTGAATGAATCTTATGTATATAAAAAAAAAAAAAATCAAAAATGTAATTAAAATATTAAAAACGTAAATTAAATTGAAGCGATTACTGGACTTCTGACAAAGTCAGGGGGATTCCTATAGTTTGTAAAAGTCTGCAAAAGAGGGGTGTTAATTTAATATAATTTTATAGGTTGTAATTTGGAAACGAGCGATACATTTTTTATTATTTTTTTTTTTTTTTAAAGGGTTTTTTGTTGAAAACCTTTGAAATAAAGGTTTCTTTTTAAAACCTATTAAATTATAACTATACTAATAAAAAATTTTTTATGCTGATGATGTTATTTTCAAGTATGATCAGTGATGAAAAGTTTTCTGGGCCATTGGTAGTCTAGAAAACTTTTAAACAGTTTAAGATGAACCAAATTGTTGCAATATTTCATTACCTTTCAATGTTAAACTTTTTTAAAACTTTAGTGTGCACCACCGTTAGTTGTTGCATCAGATATTGATGAGAAAACTTTAAAACGAGAAGGAGTCTGTGCAGCATCTTTGCCAACAACAATGGTCATTGTTGCAGGCTTCCTTGTACAGAATACTTTAAAGTAAGCTTCTATTCATTTTTATTTTTAAATGAATCCAGACAAAGTCATTCTTAGAATTGCTTAGAAAAACATTTAGCAATACTGATAAACAAGCATTATGGATTGGGTATTTACGAAAATTGATGACAAACTTCATTAATGTTCGAGTTTATAATTTTGAAGCTGTATAAGCGAACAGGAGTGAGACACACTCATTATTTTTATGATTAATTTTTGCCAAAATTTTCCCATTTTTATCAGTTTTTCAAAATCAAAAATTTTCTGTATGGTTGTTTAGCAACTCAAAGATACCATAAAAATTATCTGTTTACTCATATCAAAACGAGTATTTTAATTTTTTTGTTAATTGTGAACAAGGTATAAATGTCATAAAAATTTTGGTTGAAGCGTTTGGCCTGATTAAGCATGCAGTGCTTTTTGGAAATATTGCTGATAAAAAGTAAAGGTTTAATTAGCATCAAAATACTTTCAGTTTAATTGGTTAAGATACTATGAAAATATTCTCTCTATTTTGCTTAGCAGCATACAACAGCTAGTACTTATCCCCTAAAAAACTCTTTATGATGAGTATTTCGAGGATATCTGAAAATAAAATATTTTTCCACATTTTGTTATTAACTTGGATCTTATATTGAAAATTTCAGATTATGTATTCAATAAAATTACAATTTCATGAAGGAAATCATCCCTTTGAAAAAAAAAGATGTTTTGTGAAGATTATCATCGGTTTATCAAAATAATTCTCTGTACTTCTCTCTATTTAAGATATTTGCTAAAGTTTGGACAGGTCACATACTACCTAGGTTATAACGCAATGCAAGACTTTTTTCCTACTATGACGATGAAACCTAACCCTTCATGTGATGATCAATTCTGTATATTACAACAAAAGGCATACCAAGTAAGTGTGTTGCTAACTAATACGTTACCGTATCGTTACTTTGATCTAAAAATAATTTTGTTAGGAACAATTTTATATAAACTCAAATTCTGGTACCAATTTTCATTTAATATTTTTCATCAAATTAGTAAATAATGTAGAATAAAAAATAAAATTGCGTGTTATCTAGTTTTTTCATAGTTTATTCTATCAAACTATTTGTGTGGTGGTTTGTAGTCATGAAATTTTTTTAAACAAAATTTCTGTCAATTCTTCAAAACTTTTTAAAATTTTTATGAAGCAAAATAACCATAAAAGTTGTGTGTGCGAAAATTATCCGAAAATTGTCAGGTTTTGGGAATACTGCTTTATCATCATATTTTGTTGACTTCTCGCAATCTTTGTTGCTTTTCACAGGATCTGAAATGATAGTAGATTTAAGTCATGATATTATATTCATATTTCTGATCTAATTCAACTTGTTTACCAATATGTTTTTATGTCAAGTAGTAAAACGAGTAATCCGATATCATAGTTTAATTATATTATTCTTTTCATTCCTTCCAAGTCGTTTAAATTTTTTGTGAGGTCATAAGCGTAGAAAATCTTCCGAAAAAAAAAGTGAATATGAATATATAGAATAGGCTCAAACGTGCTCAAATATTTCAAATACTTTAAGCCTAAAATTATCATTATTATTATTTTTTTAAATTTTTTGCAAAAAATGCATGAAGTGAGAACACCAAAGAAATTATCTTTTGATACAGATCTCTGAATTTCACAAAAATTTTTATTCGTCAAGCTTCTTCCCTCTTACTACTTCCTCACTGTGGGACTCTCTACTTTCTGATTGCTTTTCTTCAGATTATGATCTCCAATACTTTAAGTCTATTGTCAACCAATATATTTCTCAGTCTTTGTAAGATCAGCTTTATCTTTATCTTTTCTTTTGGCTTGCTGCCTCGTAGTGGCTTTTGGTAAAGAAAGCCACTTAATAAAAAAAAAAAAAAAATGCTCTGTTTTCTATATGATGCTAAGTATTGCAATTTTTTACCAATAAAAACAGAGATTTTCTCGAAATCTGTTCATTATTAATTCTTTACTCATTTTCCACAAAGTTTAAAACCATAAAGGGCGTCGATTGAGCGGCATGGCTACATGAAAAAAAAAAAAAAAAACTCATCTTTTGATATTTAGCCCTAATTTGTTTGATCAGTTTATTTTTTTCAAAAAACTTTGTTTTAAATCTGCTGAAATTTTTGACCATTTTAAACGTCTCGAAAATTTTTGATCCTGTTTTTTCATAAGGGGTGCGTGAAAGGTGGGAGTGGTAGTCCAATAGAGCAAGAAGGTGAAATATATGTTGCACAAAGGTTAGCCAAAATTCTGGTTTATATACTGAATAAAATGGGAAAAGTTAAAATTTTTGTTAAATATAAATTTTTAAAAAGTGGCTGACTTTTAAGCTTTTCAAAATATTTTTTTTTATAGTTTAAAATTATAATGTGAAATATGGCATATGTACTACTGCATATGAAAATATATTCAAATATATTCAAGCATAAATCTGTAGAGCCATAGGTTTGGGGGCGATGCTAAATTCCAAAAAATTGATTGGATGAGAAATAAGTTACATATTATATGGAAAGAAAAACAGCTCATTCCTATGCTTGTCAAAATTTGGTTGTGTGAGTTTGAGAAATTCAAACTTTTATTATAAAATTTCATGTTTATGCAAAAAATCTTTTCGTTGACAAAATTTTATAAAACCTTAGAAAGAACAAATCAATAAACCAAAAGAAGAAGAAATTATAAAAACTGAAGAAGTTATCACACATGAAGAAAATGACTGGGGTAAGTTTTATAATTCATATGAATTCCCATCCGCCTGACTATTTGTAACACTTTATCTCAGAAGCTGTTCATTTTTTCTAAAATTTTTTCTAGTCCTTTCCGTTATGAAAGCCAAAAAGTCGCGATTTTAGAGTTTTGAGAATAAATGTCTAATTTTAAACCTGAAGATCCTGGAGATTTTTCAAAAAAGTTTAACGAAGCAGATTTAGAAACGGCTATTTGTTTCTTTTCCTTTACATCTAATTTTTTTTTTATATCAAAAAAACTAAATGAGCAGGCTCAAAAGTTTATAGAAAAGTACAGATTTTTCAGTCTGATTTTGCCTCATTGTCACTCATATCAATACTTTCTGCTATTTTTCTGAGCCTGATTGTTAACTTGTGCGCAAAGATAGCTGTAAAAGTTAAAAAGATTTTAAAAGCATAAGTTGACTAAAAATGACGACATTTTTAAAACTAGGTTTAACTGACATGTTTCAATGTATTTTCTACATCATTTCCAAGGTTATGTTAAAATTAAAAACTACAGAACTTGTTAATTGTATTTCAATGTAATAACTGTAAATGCAAATTCCTAAAGCTGAAAAGAAGGGAAATAACAGGAAAGGAGGATAATTATTACAGTATAGAAAAGTTTAAGACTTGCAACAAAATACTTGCCTGTTTAATCATTGATTACCCCACCCAATATAGAGTGGCTCTTTGATTTTATGGCAGTACTCAGTTTGTGTCTAATCTAAAACAGAAAAAGAAGTTAGTTAGTAAAACATTAAACTTTATCATTTATATGTAATTTTTTTATCAGAGAAACATTCAACGTTATTATTTGATGCGCATTTAATTTTATTATCAGATTTTAAATGCTCTTCACTGCGTTGATTTAGAGGTCTATTGGTCCATTAGTGACATAAGCTTATATAGATCATGAATTAAATGCTCTTCAATTCTTTAATTCAAATGTTTAGTGATCCGTTAGTGATATGGAAGCTTGAATAGATCATGTATTATAGTTTTTAATTTCAGAATTATTTCTTTTTCTTTCTTTTTTCCACATAAAATACAATGATAAAATGAGTTAGTTCTAAATCAACATTCTAGATAAAAAATTTCAAATTAACACCACAATGTAATACCTTCCTTGAGTAGCCATCTGTGAAAAAAAATTTTTTGATAAACTTCCATGGTGTACAAAATCAAAAAAACATAATATAATTATAGATGGTATTACATTCAGGTATATCGTTAGTTGATGAATCTACAGACCTTCGTGAAGAAACGCAACTACCTCAACTATCACAAGGACTTCAATATGCTTATACAACACCTTCAGTAAGTTAATTAAGTTTGTTATTGTCACGTGAATCTTATAACGTGTTGAAAAGCACGATGAAACTATCCTGAATGCAGTTTTGCCATTTCTAGCGAGCTCTCTGTAAAAGTATGCTTATTATATTGTATTACAGATGAATGAAATGACATTGGAGCCAAATAGTTGAAATCATGAGTTACTTAAAACTTCAACTAATTTTATAACTTCTGTTTCATGTGTTGTCTTCATCAACGATATTAATATGACAGCATACGAAATTCATTTATAAGTGCGCCTGTCTTCGATAAGCCTCGCATCTTCCCTAGGATTCAAAATAGCGTCCAGGTCGCTTATTATAACGTTTACCGTATACACATGGTCATTTTAGGCTGAGGTAGTAAAATTCTTGAAATACCGTCATTATTTTAACATTAGAGGACCATGAACCTTTCACGTTTCTTGGGACCGAATAGTCAAATTTGTTTCGAAAATTTTCAATTTATCTCAAGAAATTTTGTTTCAATTTTGTCGAATTTGTTGTACTAATAAAAAAATGAATATCAAATTTATAAACAGGACCTAAGACAGGCAAAGATATTTTTTTTTTTATACGTTAATATGGCATGTCATTTCATCGGACCAAGGTAAAATTTGACTAGGTAATGAGATTTTTCTCTATAAATTATGGTCACAAATTGCCAAGCATTTTTGTTATAGGAAGTATCATTTTGGATAATTTTTGCATCCTGCAAGTTTTATATGGTGCAAGTGTTAGGAAATATTCAACATTTTTAATAGGGGATTTAATAGACATTACACGAGTACCGTCATAACACTTAATCTTTGATTTGTAAGGTTTAATAACACCATTCTACTATTTAACAAGCACTTTAACAAGCTCTCATGAAACAATTGTTACAAATAAATTTCATAAGTTTGTTTCCTTCAAGGATCTAATGTTAATTGCAATAGAATTTTTAAGAGATTGTAAATTATAATTTTGTTGGTTTCAATGATAACATTGCTCTGCTGAAATCAACTTTCACCGAATAACTCCCAAAGAAACTACGCATAACAGAAACTGAGAGCCATCACATAACATTACAAGTTATCACAAATGGTAAAAATGTCAATTTCAACGGCTATAAATAAAACAGTAAGAGTTATTTATTTTGTTCCAATTTTCTGTGGTTTGAAATGTGTCTTAACCTGCAATCACAGCATATTATTTAACAAGTATTTACACCTGAAATAATACATTTCAATTTAACAAGTATCCACAAATAACTAGCTCTGATAATAGGAATATGTTAACCAGCAAAACGTACAAACAACTTGAAAAAAAAACATTGGGTTAAAGGTAACGATATATAAATATATATATATATATATAATTTTTTTTTTTTTTTTTTTTTTTTTTTTGTCTTTTTATTATAAACTTTAAGTTAATTTGTATAAATTAGTTAGAAATAACTTGATTTAACTGACCTTCGTCGATTTCTGCGGTTCCACATCTGTACTATGGATTTTTGCGGTTGATATCTAAATTTGAGAATTCTTTAATAATAATTTTTACGTCTAAAAAAAAAAAAAATTTTATGCTTTTTCTCAAAGGTCTGTTCAGATTCGTTTTAAATCATGCTTTTAAAGTTAGAATATATTATATTATTATCGTTCGTTTTTAAAATTTTATTTTCGGGTCGAGATTTATAATCCTTTAGGTATGTCGAAAGTTTTAAGGTTAGAAAGTACTAGCTCTCATAGAATAGGTAAGAATAGGTATGTGGGTCGCAATTTTTCCGAAAGTTTTTTTTTTCTATGAAACTGCCAGGGTTGTTCCGATCCTCAGGTGAAAATACAGTTTCTCAGCTCTCGCTCATATTTTTGTAATTTTTATCTGTATTTTAGAGAAAAGGCTCTGTTTAACACATCTAACATGGAGAAGAAAATATTACGCAGAATTTTTTGTACAACATACTTGTTTAAAACAAACAAGAAGAAAAGAGCTAGCTTAGCTGATATTTCTCCAACACACGCCATATTAGAATATAACAACCCAACCATCACTGTAACACTTGCGCATGATACCTCGCGTTCAACTTCTGTTAATGATGTGACTCCTGATAATCCCACTCCTGATGATAACATGCAATTTAATCAAGGTCACAAGACAGGAGCTTTCCAAAGACGAGTTAATAATATGCATTGTTTATTTATCAAAAATAATTATCAGAATGGACAAAAATGTTCATCTGAAATTAAACTTCCAAGTCTTATTGGCTCAGTGCAGGCTTTGAAACGGTCCGATTCGTTGCCTAATATATTGTTAAAAAAATCATCGAATCTAATATCGAGATTATCATCGAGTCAAAAAGATTTAAAGGGAAACAAAAGAGAAAATGTTTTGAAAGCGTTAGTAGAGTCTATTCGAAGTCACTCTTGCAAGAAGATACGAGCAACATTGACAAGAAAATTAACTGGGCTTCATGGAAACCACTTCCTGGTCCACGAAACTGCATTTTATGGATGTCAGAGATGCTTGCGTTGTGTTATTAAACAAGGAGGGTCACCCACCAAATGTGATGATGATGGATTTTTACCCTTACATTCTGCAGTAATGGCAGGAAATATAGAAACTCTGCTGCTGCTACTTGAATATAAAAGTTGCACAAATGAAACGTCTTCAGAAGGATGGTCCGCTTTACACATAGCTGTAATGATGGAAAGTTTAGAAATGGTCCATTTAATTACAATAAATGGTGGAGACCCCTTCTTGACAAGTGACTTTCCATGTACTCCTTTTCAGTTATGCATTGACATGAAATCAACTGTTATATTAGATTATTTTATATATTCGATGCAGAATCATTAGACTAATATAATAGTATCTCCTTTATTATGTGTATCTTCTTTATTATGTGTATCTTCTTTATTATGTGTATCTTCTTTATTATGTGTATCTCCTTTATTATGTGTATCTCATTTATTATGTGTATCTTCTTTATTATGTGTATCTCCTTTATTATGTGTATCTTCTTTATTATGTGTATCTCCTTTATTATGTGTATTAATTAAGCGTTGTGATTTTTCTTCTTAAATTTAATTAAGTTTATTTTCGCTAAAAAATAAATGGTTGTGAGAATTGATAACGCAAGGTTATTCATTTTTGTTGTTATGTTTAACTGTAGCGTAATGAATATGTTTTTTTACTTAATAATGATTTGATTATTTCAAAATCACAGATACCTATAACAAGAAACAATGTTAGCGGAAAGAAAACAGCTTGTTACACTGTGAAGGGAGGCCCAAGTGGCTGAAAGCGGAAAATTGTAAAATTCTTTTTCTTTTTTAGTTTTAGTTTAAAATAATATTTGCTGTTAATTTTCTGCCATGTTTTTCTTGTGTAATATTTAGGAATTATAAGATTATAAGAAAATTTACATCTAATACATTATTTTCCTAAATAATGTTTGTGTTTTGCTACTTCAAAAAGATCAAATATTGTTGGAAGCATGATTAAAATAGTTATGGAAATTTTTTTTTCGCTCATAATAAAATTCTGTATAATTTGAAAATTATTCTTGCAGCGTTATTCTCCAGCAGAGGTAAATGTTCCCTCTTTCTATGTTTCCTCTTTCAAGAACCAATTATGTAATTCAAGTTGGTGCGTATATCATTCAGTATATTTATGCAAAATTTCCCAAATTTGTAATATGTGCTTTTTATTGAAATCGCGTAATTAGTAGAATTTAGCTATGTTTATGCTAAGTCCCATTTTAGGTAATTTTTCAACAAATCCTACCTAATATCAATGCCAAATTCAGAATTAAGTTAAATTTTTTCTGATTGACCAAAGAGAGGTTTCCAAGTCTTCAACTTAACTTGGTTATACAATCAGAATTGGAATTCCAACAATTTAGTTTACATGAAATTAATCCAAAATAGAAATTTACAATTAAACTGAAATGCAAATAGATGTCTGGTTTTTTAGTTGATACTCTCAAGCACATGAAAATTTTATTGATATCTAAGAACATTAAACAAGGTACTTTAAAAATAAAAAAATTCGGTTTTGGCTGTATGTCAAATTTTTTGTGAAAATTCGGATATAAATAGTTTGGTATTGGACCACTGTTTTTGATCCCCGTTGCGTCTTTGAATATTTAACTTGACTGAATAAAACTGCTCGATTCTACCCCACCAGAATTTTACATTAATTTGAGATTCCCTTGTAAAAATATAAAGTGATGAGCATAAATGTTCAAGGTTTTTGGTTCAAAACTAAAACTTTCGCAAAGCTTCGTATGTACAATATTATTTTGCGAATTCTTCTTCTTTTAACTAATATAATAATGAATGATAAAACTAACCAATAGAAGCAAAAAAAAATAAATGAGTTAACCTTTTTAAATACATAATATCTGTCTCACATTTTGAATGCGATCCAAAGTTTAGCGGTAGAGCATTCGGCTTGTAATTCGAGTACCCATAATTATAGCCCCGTGTGAGTCAGAGAGTTAAATTTTAGTTGTGCAATTTTTTCATATTTATGAGTTTAATGATTTAGAAATTATTTGGAGTGATTAAGAAAACAACCATAGTGATAAACTGTATTGTTCTAGAAGGAATCGTTAATATCATTTTACATGAATTATTTAAAACTTGCGTGAGAATAAACTTTTGTAAATTGGTCAGTATAACTGGTTTTGTAGGTTTTAGTTTTTGCGTAATTTTGCTGTTTGCGAAATTATGTGCGAGTATTGTAGCCAGAGATAAGTATGAATTTAAAAGTTCGTACTAAAATATTGGGATTTCTTGATTTTTTTTTTTCAGGAAGCAACCGAAAAAGAGGGAAATGCGTCTACAGATATTGCGATTGAGCAAAGTTTAGAAGACCTAATGGATGCTTTAAAATCTGCATAAATTATGATGGTTTGTGATTTTTGGAGATTAGAATTATATTTTTCTAAGAATTTTTTTTTTTCTGTTTTGATATCAAATATTATTTATTCTATACATTCGTTTGTAGCATAGAATATGATAGATAAGTGCACTGTAGCTTTCTACCGCTCATGAATAAAAAATCTATCGAGGCTAAAATGCCAGTGAACTAAACAAACCGTAAAAGTTCATAAATAAGCTCCTTGTATGTAAACAATGCCCCCATAAACTCTCCTCCTGGATAAACCTCATTTAGCATCCACTGAACGAGTTCTCGCGTTTTCCTTCTGTTTACAAGCCTTAAATGAATAATTGCGCCTTTGATTTTTTTTTTTTTTTTTTTTTTTGTGGAAGATGTCATTCCAGAATAATATTTTTGTAATGTTAGAAGAGCTTCCTTAGTCTGTAATTAACTTACGGAACCGAATTGCTTTTAAAGATTCCTGTTCATTTTTTATTTTAAATGGCTAATAGTACTAAATTTCAGATTTTCCCGGATTTTAGAAAGCACAAAGTTTGCTGGAATGATATATCTAACAAATCAATATTATAAGACCGATAATACTTAAATAATATTTGGCATAATTTATATGGCATTAGCAAAACGTTATTCTCCTAAATTTTTGATTATAAGGCATGATTCTAAAATTTATTAATTTATGTTTTTATTGTTAAAAAACAAACCATTTTACTGTTTTTTCAGCTATTTGTCGAAGATAGAAGCCAGCATTTTTTATTTTATGTTAGCGCCCCTTGCTCTAAAATTTCATGTGTTTATGTAATTTCCACATCTATGTGATTTTACCACTAAACCAGTGTTTTCCTAATGTTTTGTTACCAATAAGTAAACTATTAATTTTAATTAGGGGTGTTTTTCCGCGAAAATACTATTCCAATTACAGCATATCTCCTATAATTTATATTTATTTCATTTATGGTTAATTACTAACGTGAAAAGCAAACCGTTTTTCCCGCTATTTATCATAGAAGCCAGCATTGCTTTTATATATATAATATATAGAGAGTGAATATATTTCTTTTTCGTTTTTATTTATATTACTAAATTGTATTTATTAATGAGTGGATTTTTAGGGGACTTTACATTATGGTGGTAAGAAAAAACTCTTCCCTGTGTCTGTCTGGAATACATTTATTACAGGAGCGGTTTTCCGCTTGCTAGGTTTTACGGTATATTTACATTTAATTGAATTTTAGCAGCGTATCGTTCGCCTTAAATCCCATTTATATTTCAAGTTTGTCTTATGCTATTTCTACGCCATAACTATTGATTGAGCTTTGTAGTTCGGGCGTAAGAACTCCGATGGTTTCTTCACCCATCAGTTTGTACAAACGCCGATTCTTACCAAGGAAGAAACGTGTCTTCTTCTCTATTTCGGCGTCACTTAGCTTACTTCCCCTTATTAAAAAAAAAAAATACGTTGCAATTGGCAAATATTAATTTTGACTAGCAGATTCTTTAAACTTTTTCTGGCCGTCAATTTTTAGGGAAATATCTAAAAAAAATATATATATATTGAACACCAAAAATCGGTTATGGATTAGGCTATCTGAAATTTGCCCCGGAAATCTCTCAAAATTTTTAAGAGAAATAATATTAGGGGAAAGAATTCTTATACAAGTTTACGTTCATTTTCCATGCTAGCATGGGTTAAACGGGAAAACGCCTACAACAAAAATATAAGAATACAATAATAATTTTTTATAAGAGACCCATGAACAGCTGTAATATCCCACCATAACTACAGCAGCAAAATGCAATTCGTGGTAATTTGAATAATAAAAAAGTTTGTAAAATGGTTAACAGATCGTGGCAAATGTCTACAAGTGGCAGTTGAATTATGGATGAATTTTGGATGCTTATAAATAAATTAAAACTGTAACTTCTTCTAGCACAAAAAAAGGACAGAAAAATGGATTGTTTTCGGAACTTTCTTGGATCCTGCAGTACAGGATCCAATAAAGTTCCTGCTCCTTGGAAAAGTAATAACACAATGTACCCTCCTGTTACTCTATTCATGTTCAAAAATATGCTTTGAACAAAAAAGAAGGCAATTTTCACTATTTCAAAATAATGTTCCACATGTATCCTATTGTGAATGTGCTGTTAATGTCAGTGGCACTGTTACCATGTTCTCACACTACTATTTTTTTAAAAATATTTTCGCCAAACAAAAGAACTTCAGGGCATCGTCGAAGCAAAAAAAAAAATTCAATTCGTATTCACTTGGGGAGATTAAATTAACATCAGCACGCCTTGCTTCAAAACAATACGATTTAAATGTGCATATAGAAAAAAATGTTGTTGTAGATCCAAAAAATTCAAGAAGAGATATTTAAATATGATCTTGATTGGAAAGTTGTAAAAGAAGGGCTAAATTAAAGTGATTTAGTTAATAAATTTATAAGAACTTTCGTCATCGCTATCACTTTGAAATAGAAGTACTAGTATTTTTTAACAACCAGACATTCTCAAATTTTGCAACGTGTGGATTTTTTTACTATTAAAGATCATGAAACGTTTGGTTTTAGTCCTGGTTCCTTAGTCACTCTAAAAATACTTCATAGAATGAAAACCAGAGCAGAAAAGAACCAGTTAGGTTTGTTTAAATCTCCAGCTTATGTTATTCAAACGCAACTTCAAATGGTATGCACAGAAACAAATTATTGTTTTTTTATTTCCTAACTCTGAATCAACAATTGCAATATATATGTATACTTCCGTCCTTATCCAGAAAAATAACATTTTGTGGGATTAATAAAGTGACGGTATTTTTTTCCAACACCAATATCGTGCAGGCTGCATAAAGAATATAAAGTATTTGCAACGATATAAAAAGTAAAACTTGGTCGAATTCCGACTTTAGAAATTTATAACACGCATATTAATAAAGTATTAAGTTTTCCTGTTATAAAGTTTCTTACCTAACAAAAAAAATTTATAGATTTTATTAATACTGTCATGTTTCTTTCACGATGCACAAACAAAAACATAACTAACTTTCAAAGACTAAAATATTTTTAAAAATTTATGAACCAAAATTTATGATCAGTTTGTCAAAACCAGTATTTTTCTACGGGAAGATTTTTTGAAGATAATTTACTTTTATTTTTAGAGTTTTAATCTTTCGATTTCTGCATTTGCTTTCCCAGATGAATTAGTAGGGAGCTGTCAGTAATAAATTTTCTTCACTTTGACGAATAATATTGTTGATGTCCAATTTTTCATAAAAGAATTTGATTTTTTTATTAAGCAGGCTTTGGTTCTTTAAGTCAGTTTATCTTATTAAATATTCATCGTAATATATATTTTTTTTTAATATTTAATATAAACTCTATGACTGGGTGGAACAACAACATACCGGTAACGAATCAGATTTTTGCCTTTACTCCTATCAATGTTTCACTACAAATTGGTCTTTTCTTCCAGTTTATACCTTCTGTATTTAACATCTGAATACTTGTGAACGTGTTTGGGTACTTTATTACTTGATAGTTTTATAATATATACTTTATATTAGTGCCAACTTCTCATTTATATTTATGTTACTGCAACACAAAGATGAACAGAAAAACTACTTCAAGTTGTTATAAATCTTTTTTTTTTACTTGCTATTTTAACAAATAAATGTCTAACATTCGACTAGCCATTTATAAAACCATAACCCAAAACAGACATTTTATGTTCGTCCATCCCTTTCAACAATATTTCTAAAAACCATACGCCCAAACTACCCTCGATAAAAATCCGTAATTAATGTACTTTAAATGTTTAAGGCGGCAGACTAGTGAATAAGCTAAGTTCTTTAGTATTGATGATATTTACTTCATATTTTGAATAATGGTATTTTCTATATCAAAACTAACAAAAGAAATCTGGGCACGAATAATTGGGCCGCGGGACCAAAAAAGCACTGAAAGTGCTGCGGTGTAAAACTACAAATGTACATAAAATTTTCATTGAAAAACAATATTACAAGTTACAGACCGCAGAGTACTGAAAAAAGATATTCTGTAAAAACACCGTTAAGTATAAATTTCCTATAAAATTTAGTAAACTTTATTGCACAGAATTATTTTTTGATTTCGCCAATAAGACAGAAAATAAAAAACTATAATTTTTTTTTTTTTTTTTAATAAAAAAGCCTCATTTGTTAATCCTCTTTTTTTTCGTTAACATACGTAAAGCTTTTATGATCGGCTCGCTTACGCTGATCTTTAACCGCCTTTTTGTCTCTTTTCTTTCCATGCCTAAGACGAGGTCTATATGTGCAAATTTGCAAAACATTACAAGTTATAGGTTTAATTTACTTACAACCTCTAACAGTCCCAATAATCCATCATCATTAAAGCATATTACAAGATTGTGACGCACATCCTCTTTCAATCGTTTCCCTTAGAACGAAAATGTCTTTTTGACAACGCTTCCGAATAATTCCATTTAGAGATTCGTTTGTGTCTTGCCGGTTAATATTCGCGGTACGAGTGCACATTCGATGCCTTGTTTCAGGATTTTCGCATCGGAACAATGAAAAAGAATAACACGTACAGCATAAACTGTTTTGCATTGTCTAATAGCAATACCATAATAGTTTTGAAGTTTGTTTATGACTTTTTTTCATTTAAACGTCCTTTACCTCATAAAGTTTTTTTTATTTGAAAGATTTTCTTTATTTGATATTTTCCTAAACCTCCCACCGACACTTTTAGATCTGTACAACGCACTCCAATTGAACAACGACCCCATATAGGATCATCTTTCCCATGTCATGGTGAGATTTTGAATCTCCATTTCCGATAAAATATTTTAACGCTAAGTGGAGAATCTATGGCACTTCATGTAATTTCCAAAATAAATTAAAATTTTTATACAGAAACAGTAAATATTTAACTCCAGCTCTTCGAAGACTTTTATGCAATT